>CABFOW010006986.1:0-19018 GCA_902141385.1 Timema californicum
TTAGCGTAAGTGCGTATAACCCGAACGGGTAGTAATACGCGGTGCTAATAATAATAATAATAATAATAATAATAATAATACACGACTAGTGAGTGGAAGATCATTTTACAAACTTAAATATATCAATAAATAAACTCGGCTACTCTAAAGCATTTAGAAGCATTTTTACTCACGCCAGTAGAAAGTAGAAACTCATCAACAATAATGTAGCTTAATTGGCCTCGGGATTAAATTAACTAATATAATTTATCAGGGTATCTCTCAGGCTATCTAGGAGTAATTGCATCCTATTTCTGACATAGTTTTCATCAAAGTTGATTTATATTTATTTTTTGAGGGGATTTCAAAAATAATTATTTAATTTAAACGAATTTGTTTTTTAGCATCTTGATGAATTTCGATATGGGTAGAATTTTCTTTTTAAGATTGTATGGCCAGCCTAATATTTTCTTTAATCACCGCGTCTTACCATCTGTTAGGGTTATGCGTATTTATGATAAGTACTCTAATGGGGTGCGTATGAGGGAGGAAGCAACTTAGGAAAACCCACTCTCAGTCGACCTGACTGGTATTCTAATCTTGATCTTCCCGTCATTAGCAGGTCAGTCTAGCACGAGACTGATGCCTTAGACCTTACTGCCACTGAATTGGGTCAGTCTAGTCTATTAATGATATAACTCGCGGTAATTTATTATTATTAGCACCGCGTCCTACTACCCGTTCAGGTTATACGGACTTACGCTACTGTGTAATGGTAGGGTGATTGTGAGATGAAATGAAGGACCTACAGTTTAACTTGGAATCCAGAACCACGGTGGAGGCCTGGATGTCCCCACATTCACAAGTTGTGATTAATACATGTCTTGTCAGAGGTGAAGGAAGGGTTTGGCAATCTGATAAATGTGTGCCGGGACAAAGGATTGAACCCCGGACCCCCAGCACAGAAGTCCGACACCTTACCCTTAGACCATTCGGGGTAGTGATCCTTCATTTCACGCCGTATCCCTATCGAACCGGCACTTAAAGGTGACGAGGCGTTACCGTGTCTCGATCCAGAAACCATTGTTCGCTGCCAGCGTACATTGTATAGTTGTTTCCTCTCTCATATTTTATCTCCTCTTTCGCGGGACGGGAATTGAAAACGCTGGACGGCCCAAATTTCAGAAACAAAACACATCCGAGTTGAACTTCATTAATGTTGACAGAAATTAAATTAGCTCGTTTGAATGCTGTTTGGCTATCGATTTGTTTAGAGCTTCAGGCGTTTTATTAGATTTATAACTGACTTTTATTTATTTATTGTGGTGGACCATCCGCAACGTTTCGCTGCACGCGTTTTTATGTATACACAATAAAAAAAAGTTCAGTTCACATTGAATCCGGCCACACTTGCTTGTTTTGATCTTTATAAGAGAAAACAGTGTTTTTGTTGTTGTTGGTAAACATTGCAACTTTCTGTTAAATGTTGCCTCACAAAATGTAAGTAATTTGGTCTTATGTGTTTTACCGAGCTTAATCAAATAAATGAAAAATAAAAAGTATATCCAGTCTTAACAGTAAAATATCTGGTAATTTTTTTTAAAGAGATAACTAACACTCACCAGCGCTGGTGGTCCATCGCGTCAGGCTATCAAAACAATGAAAGAGGTTGAGGTTCAAATATTGGGAGAGATTCACTGATGTGATGGGGAGGGGGGATCTCCCATATGTGATGTATCACTGTGCGTGCATCCCTCCCCCGCCCCCTACCTCCCACATGCCCTAATTTTATTTCTACTCTAGACCCGCCTCGGTGGCGTAGTTGGCTAACGCGCTAGTCGTGTTGGGCTCGACTGCTGAGGACGAGGAGATCGAGGTTCTAATCTCGGTCGGGTGAACTGGGGGTGGTTTTTCCTAAATGGCTTTCCACGCGAATGCGGGTTCACTTCCTCTAATTCAACCTTCTCAATTCCTAATCCATTAGCGCAATTAGTACTTAAAGCGTACAACCCGAACGGGTAGTAAGACGCGATGCTAAATATTATTATTATTATTTCCACTCTAAACTACTTTCCTCATCCTTAAGTCTTTAATAATATTTTCACACTGTTAGACTGGTGACGGTCATTAGTATAAGAATGGGGAAAAACAATTTACACGCACATCCTCTGTTACGAGATCGGATGGAGGGATACGTTATTTGATGACCTGAGGCATCCGAAACGATAGAATGACCATCTTGTGAATGTGGGGAATGCCAGGCCTCCACCGTGGTTCGGATTCCACGTTAAACTGTAGGTCCTTCATTTCATCTCACAATCACCCTACCATTACACATTAGCGTAAGTGCGTATAACCCGGACGGGTAGTAAGACGCGGTGCTAATAATAATAATAATAATAATAATAATAGAATGACTTTCTACAATGTCTATCTATAGACTCTTCAATTCTAGTAAAATCTAAACTCATAGTTAAAATAAAACAAAAACAGTGTATCAACAACAAACTACTCGAACGCATAGAGTACTGTATGGAGTGTACTACTGTATCTCAAGTGGTGACTCACCCGGACAATTGTCTTTTCCGTCACATGATTGTGATGGAGTTGGTACACTGTGACTAGGTCAAATGGGAAAAGCTGCAATTCAAAATAATATCTTTTAAGACTGGCAACTAGTGCCTTGGCGTGAAAAGGCCCTTGTCTTAAAGCCTTAATAGCCATTATGTTAAACGTAATGATAAAAAAAGGTCACTAGTTCTCTTTTTTGCATTTTTGAACTATAGTGGTTGATTTACAATTCGTTCCAAAAGTCCGATAAGCTTCAATGACACCGATAAGACTGAAGGATTCCCTTCCTGGGCATATTCTTAAAATAGCCCCCGCCCCCCCTGCATAATCTACACCGGATGTTATAAACCTCTTGCATGATTATAAAATATCTTAATAATGATATTCTGTTCGCATAGATAAGTTTTTAATTTAGAACGTTCAACTGGAGGTTTATTAACAATGTATTCTAAATATTGTAGATGAGAGCAGCTTGGAGGAGTCACACCCTCATTGAAATGAAGAAATATTGGTAAAACTTATTTTGGTACATTTGGTTAAGATTCGAACTCTTAAGCTCCCAATTAACAAGAATATGCAGTGAAAGTTTAATTTCATAGGTCCTTTTTCACACTGGAACACTGGTCTTAAAACCCTTGGCCCTGTCGAGTGGAAGTCTAAAACCTATTTTATGGTATGGCGTGGCTTCACAACATACCAAAGTATCCTTCAACGCCAACAATAACATATGGATCACGGAAACCGTATGGCGCTAGCTACCGGACCGGTCTTGCGGAAAAATCATACGTTAGGAAATACCAGTTTCCTCGAGAACGAGGGAAATTTTTATGTTAATATTTTCAACGCCCCTTCTAAGATGATGGATCGATGTTTATGAATTGTTACATTTTCTTATTTTTTGTTATGAAGCCGGCAGTTTTCATTTTAAAAAATGTTAATTTTATCAATATTTGATCATTGTTAAAATTATAGTCGAGGGGTTTATTAAAAACAGTAACTTAATCACCATGCTTCTAATTTTGAACAAACTGTTTCCGAAAATAAAATTGCAAAACAATAAAAATGTTTGAAGATAACCGTCTGTTCCCATGGCTTTGCATTTCCAGGCCAAATGAAAAGGGCCAATCGCTTTAAGGGGCTAGAATAGTAGTAGCTCAGGAATTACTAAACTTCCAGAAACCAAGTTGGTTTGTAACGTTACTGTGTGGAGTTGTCCGCTAGTAGAACTAACATAGGACGAGGAAAATAAAATGTCAGTAAAATTTATGTTGTTATTTCCCTATCAAATGACATCACTTGATTCACAAAGATACATTCCACGCTCCTATACCAGTTACCTTTCCGTTTCCCGGGCGTTTAGGTCTCAATAGTCAAATATATTATTATTATTTTACTTTTTAGAGTGGCAAATCACAACTTTTAAAATATGCGTACAAGTTAATAGATTCATATAAATAGTGTTATGTTCGTGCCAGCAATCTCGTCTACCGTTAAAGTTTTTGCCAATATATAATCAAGGTGCTACATCTGATTGGTAATGTCTCGGCTACCTAGGTAACACCTTTAAAATATATCACTTTGAATTGCACACTGGTACACTGCAGTGTTTGGATGAATCACCTTTTGAGAAGCACTAGTAACAACAGCTCCTCATAGTTGCAATCACTTTCCAGCCATCGGGATCGTAGGGGGAAATCCTTTGAAGACTCTGCTACCGCGGCGGGCCGAAAGCCAAAGTATAATAATTTAAACAATTATGTAAAATTGTCACTGAATAAAGCCATAGCTCTACTCCGACCAGGTCAGAGTTCCAACAGCGCATGCACCGCAACGAGCTAGGAGCAAATATTTGCCTCGACAGAACTTGTTGCGGTAAATAAAGGCAACTATGGCACATCTCTTACATTAAATATTTGTCTAGAACGGCACGAGATGTTCTCTAGTCAACATTGGTGTTTTTCTTTTTTATGATTGGAAAGAATGTTAGCGCAGGGGAAAGCTTCCCGTGTCCCGTGGAGATAAAACTATTACTATAAACATCCATGTGACTCTCAACACAGACACATCTTGCGTCTCCATTCTAAGTTATACGTCCTTGTGCATCCCATCCCTGTAGAATTCAGATTATCTACAACTTTAGAAATGCTCCAAAGTTGTTGTTTTAACGTTTACTATAACAAAACTGTTTTGAGGGAGTCTTTTGGGGTCTCAAAATCCCTCAGAAAGTATTAATAATTAAGTACTTATTTATTCCTCCTTGATGATTGGGCTAGTAGCTATTTCAGACCTTTGTAAAATACATAAAATATACAATTTCAATTTTATTTTAAAACGCTTTAAATTGCTTAAAAAGAAACTAAATGCAAGCAAAAGATAATAATTTAAATATACTTTTGGGAAACTTCACCACAGTTTACCGTAGGCAACGTAGCCACCACAATTTACCGTAAACCTAAAAAACTATTGTTATAGCTTTGTATTTTAATGCCAGTATTGGCTAGTAATGTGAAATGTAATATAAAAACGATGCACTAAGTAAAAGCTTTGTCTAAGATCAAACTAGAACTGCTGTCGGCCTGTTTGTTACAAGTTGACAACTGTAAATGTCAAGTTTACCAACATGTTGAAGGTATTAAAGTTCTTAAAACATTTCTAATGCTTCATTTAAACAAACGTTATTTGGGACTTATTGTATTGATGGTAAAGTTTGATTTATTTATCATAATTATTTTATAGAAAACTATATTAAGCTTCTTTCTAACATACAGTAGCCCCATGGCTTCTATGGTGCTCACTGACAGCTCACAGCTGACTTATGACAGTCAAAATATAAGTATATACTTAAATTTTGACTGTCAAAGGTGACAGATGCTAAACACATGTTTTTGCAGATCATCTAGTTCGGCGCAGGGATACGTAATTTGGTCTGGTAACTTTTTAAAGCTGTCAGCTGTGAGCTGTCAGTTAGCACCAAAGAAGCCATGGGGCAACTGTAGTATATCATACATTCAGGAAAGTGGAGTAGCTATTTATCTTTCCATAACAGAATTAAAATGCTTAACAAATTTCACCAAATATTCAATAAATAGACTTCAGTGTAAACCTTTGCAAGTTATGGCACCAAGCAAAATAATGGAATATACCAGGAAAACGCAGGGACATTTTTATGTTTGGAAAAAATTGGGGGGGAAATTGAAATTTCTCAACAAAAAAAATTGAAAATATACTGGAATATTTGCAAACTCTGGACACTATACCGTATAATTTATTTTTCAATATGTTTTCTAAAAGTGTATATTATTTCATTTATGCTAGTTAGTGGAATATAATGCTTTTTTTAAAATTGTTTCTGCGGCATTGTATATTATTTTGTTTAACAAATCCTACTAGTTTAAGTAAAATTTCTCCATTTTTTATATAAAGGAGAGATTCAAGAAATAATCTGTTCGGTGCAGCGTACCATTTATTTTTCCTCCTGAAATACTTTGTTGCGTAACAACCACATGAATATCCCCCTCTAGTGCAAATAATGATATTCTAAACATCAATAGCTTTACTTCACAGTATTCAGTTTCATGGAAAATGAAATTGTACTCGTATTCCCTTATACAACTCTCAAGTATCTGGAAAAATGGGAATTCCTTCTGTGGAAAGAACAGAGGATTTCATATTAAGAAAATAGTGGCGACCCTGGATATAGTGTAATTAAGTATGTCAGAGTGTCAGGAAAATAATGAATCCACACTTAAGTTTCATGTATGCTTTAAAGAAAATTTAATATTATTTTTTGGACAAAACTAATGTTTTGGCGTATGAATACTGGAAAGTTGAGCTAGTAACTTTTCTAGATGTCAGAAAGGTTCTTCTTATGAAAATTGGATTGTGTCATTATTGTTTATTGAGTCATGTGTGAATCAATTTGTTGCAAGGTTGAGGATATCTAGGTAATTTATATTCTTTAAATTGAAAAATGACAACTGGACACGGGAACCGAAACCGGTATCGTTTACTTAATACGCTAATGCTCTAACCACGAAGCTATCCAGAGGTCATCCCATACCCGGGGTCACTCCGGCCTCATATTTTTAAGGCAGAGTCTGTGATGGACGTGTGAAAGTCGTCAGCTACGTATGATCGATCAATTAGGACCACGATATATAAGATAACACGGCCACCTTCAACCCTGGAGGGCTTTATGCTGCCAATGACAGGTGTACGAATTCGCGTATAGTGATGGATTAAATAGCCACGCTATTAAACTTGTTATTTTTCAATTTAAAAAATATATTTAGATGCGGCTATAATCGTAATTAATTGGCTATTTAATCAATTATGTAGTTAGTGTTCGAATCCCAATCGGTATGATCAAGTGGAATACGAATTGTTCGGAACCTACTAGAAAAGAAAGTACCGGGTTTTAATAATAGGTATATTAATTTCCTGACAAAAAGAAACATTTAATTATGGTGGATTAATTTGTTTCTAGTATATTTTTTATCCCCTAACTGATCCAGGCGCTTTGGAACAAGAATGTAACAAGACACACTTAGTGTTGAGTCCTTTTTACCGCTATAACTTTCTCACCAGACACGCCCACCTCTGTTTCACTCGCAAAGGTGAAAGGGGGAGGGGGGTGAATAGTGCGAGCCTGCTCATTTACAGGGAGCTCTATTTACACTTTCAATTGGACTCTCCCGTAGCTTTTTAATTTGCGCTGGCGTTTGGTAATGCCATCCCGGCGGCCCGACGTGCAATCAAGCCGCATTAGTGATTCAAGGTTGGATAGGGGGTAGGGGGTCTGTAAACTGCTGGAAGCTCCCCTTTCCGATTCACAATCCCCTCAACCCCTACGCACCGTTACCAGAGCGTGTGGGCGAAAATGAAAGGGGCGCCAATTTATACCACTGGTTCACGCCCAAATGCATTAGCTTACCAATGCCTATACTTTTGTATCTACTTTATAATGAGTCACGCTCTTGTTTTTAAGTTTTTGTTTTGACTTTGAATTAGAGGGCTTCCACGCAACAGGAAAACGGAGGAAAATTTTGGTAACAAAAAGAATTTTACCCCAAAAAATAAATATATATAATAGGTACTGGAATATTTGTGAATTTCTAACATTTAACTGCAAATTTTAAATATTCCATAGGCGTTGCTATCTCTGATTTATCGAACGGGGTAGGGGGGGATAACGAACCCATTTTCACTTTAAATTATGAAATTAGAAAAAAAAACTAATAAAACACCCCCACAACGATGCCCGTGAAAATAGTCTTCGCTTTGCATGGTAGAAAAAGCGAACTTAAAAACTAAGAACTCTGATTCGAACACAGGGCTGCTCAGCAACTGCACGTTTCCTCATCAAAGTAAAATCGTTCTGTTCTAAACACCAATGACACGACTTCTTCATACGAGTAAATTCTGTGAAAAATGTTATTCATCTCATCTAAAAAAATGGAAATTGCTTTTGTAAAACATAAAAAATACGAAAAACTTTGTATGTAAGAAATAGTAGCAACTTTGATTTAAGTTGTTGTTTTTGACAATATTTTTATAATCAGATAGGCCAACACATTGAATCTAATAATAATAATGTTAACATTGTAGTTTAAAGGCGCATCGAACACATTGGTTTAGCAAAATATTTAAAGTAATAAGTAGGAAGGAGACCCTCTTAGATATACAGTTTTAGCAGAAATGTACATAAAGTAGCAGTGATTTTAGCCCTTTTTTTATACATATTCACAAACCCATTTTTTTTACTCAAGTAAAATTACACTTAATCAGTTACAATAGTCTTTTTACTGCAACATTTTCTTTCCTAGTACTCTTTTGGCTTAATTTATGAGTACTCTTATGGCTTAATTTGCTAACGCGTCATTATTTCTCTGAATAAAAGGGACTTTGATGTCAAAATAAAGAAGATAACTATTGAATAGAAAAGGCTTAAAGAACAGGAAATCCTTTTGGAGCTGAACATTTTAATGACGTCCCCAATACCGTTTTGAGAAGTTTTATGTCGTTTTGGCTCGTTAAATTGCGTGCTTTGTTTCTGTATTTTCTTCTCCATCATTCAGTGGTGTCATTAAGAACACTAAATATAGGCTCTGTTGTTCATAGGGTATTCTAAATTTACTCTGGGAGCCCTAGGATAAAGTAATTATTGCAATCGTAAAACAAAAAAAATTAATTCGGAATTTTTATGTTGCTCATTTCACGATTCTCTGAACCCGGAAAAGTGGTTTTTTTTGTTGTTTTTTTGCCATCCCGTACTGTCTGTTCCTTCGTCTGTGTCTATCTCAGGCTAGAACTGAAACCATTTTACCGATTGGACTAAAACTTGGTTTTCATAAGGTACCCCCCTCCCCAAGGTGTTTTTGGAATTATATAATCAACACTAAAACTAAGAATAGTTTACTGAAGTGCAAATGGAGATATCGATTTTCTCAAAATTCGTTCTATTGAGTCGTATTAAATTTTGTGTTTAGGCATTGTTTAACGCTACAAACAAAATGGCACTTCCCGTTTTCCCATGAAAACGATTTTAAAGGGTACCTTACATTATCAGTAATTTCGAATTTTTATCATACATCCGCAATTATTTGTGATACGAGATAACGCAATATTGTCAAGTTGTAGTTTTGTTAAAATTAAAAAAATTGTTTATCTGGAATAAATTTTATAAAAACTTACTTACAAACCGAACGGGTAGTAAGACGTGGTGCTAATAATAATAATAATAATAATAATAATAATAATAATAATAATAATTTTATAAAACCAATAGTTTCTAAGCTATAAGTAAATATATATCTTTTTATGGAGTACTTGGAATGAAGCTGATTCTTATTCTCTTTGGTGAACAGAGATGCTCCTCTTTTCTCAATGTTTCTGTAACATTGTTTATTATTACATTTGTGCTCTATAATTATTTTATAACATTTTAGTATATGTTTCTTATTTAAGATTAAAGCGAGAGAAAGTATGTGCAATGCACCGTACTTTTTTTTAATTATTTTTTTTACAGTTGGCCAAATATATTCTGGATGGTGAAGAATTGCATATTATAATATCAGGTCGTTTTGTGTCTTATGGCGGGCGCGTGGTATCCGCTAGAGTAATAGCGACGCGCCAGGTCCATTTTTAAAAGGTGACGTTACATAAAGCTGTCCGAACAGATTTATGGCCTATTTAAGCAAGAGCGATGGTTGTGACTTGTATGTACACTCGCTTCACGTTATGATACGAAGGTCTTTCAGATTTAGATCTCGGTTGGTTTTCAGCCACACATACAGATGAAAATTATTATTATTATTATTAGCACCGCGTCTTACTACCCGTTCGGGTTGTACGCACTTACGCTAATGTGTAATGGTAGGGTGATTGTGAGATGAAATGGAGGACCTACAGTTTAACGTGGAATCCGAACCACGGTGGAGGTCTGGCATTCCCCACATTCACAAGATGTCAGATTAAAATGTTCCAGTAAATTTTCTAAAGTAGAATTTTCCGTGGTGGGGGGCTTGCGACCTACTAAGTAGGTGATGGGAGTCTGGGTTAGGGAAGACGTTACCTGGAGCCTATTGCATACTATATACATTGGGTTAGGGGAGACGTTACCTGGAGCCTATTGCATACTATACACATTGGGTTAGGGGAGACGTTACCTGGAGCCTATTGCATACTATATACATTGGGTTAGGGGAGACGTTACCTGGAGCCTATTGCATACTATATACATTGGGTTAGGGGAGACGTTACCTGGAGCCTATTGCATACTATATACATTGGGTTAGGGGAGACGTTACCTGGAGCCTGTTGCATACTATATACATTGGGCTAGGGGAGACTTTACCTGGAGCCTGTTGCATACTATATACATTGGGTTAGGGGGGACGTTACCTAGAGCCTATTTCATACTATATACATTGGGCTAGGAGAGACGTTACCTAGAGCCTATTTCATACTATATACATTGGGCTAGGAGAGACGTTACCTAGAGCCTATTGCATACTAAATACATTGGGCTAGGAGAGACGTTACCTAGAGCCTATTGCATACTAAATACATTGGGCTAGGAGAGACGTTACCTAGAGCCTATTGCATACTATATACATAAAGCTATCGTATAGTGAGTGTGTTGTCTGATTATTGGAATGGGAGGTAGGAAGGAGGGATAAAATATGTTAGCAAATATTACTTGGTCTACAGAAGACCCAACGTTAGTGACAGATCCAACCACCTAGTGTTGTAGTCCATACGCCAGTGAGATAAGAGAACTGGGTTCGATGTTATTGATTTATTGCTACTATATTCATGATGTCCTTTGGATAAATTACCCTTTGGATTGTCTTGATTGAATGTGTTCATTTTAAGTAACGGGATTTTTTTATTTCCAGAAAAATAATCGAAAATTTTCAAAAACGGAAAGTTTTCCATTTCACATCTCTAGCTAGATAATTTTCCGGGCCTGTTAATTATACTGAGCTCTAATCAGCTCATAGCTAGCACGAACAAAGTATCCCTTTTAAAAACAACAACACCCCAATTGGGGTTTGAACGCGATTCCTTAACACACTCATGGGTGCTTTAAATACAGTCAACACCTTGAGCTCACTTTGAAGTGAATGTGGAAACTGTTCGAAAAACAATTTATTTTGAACTGATATTCCCAAGTCATTTTTCAAGCTCCCGATGATGTTAAGTTTATGTAAATCTGTCCCGACAGAGAATCGAATGATTGTCGAGTAGTTTTTCAATAATGCTACTGCACCTGTCCTAGAATACATGTCTAAGAAAACATATATTTACTGAAAGTTATCTAAAGGACGATGCCAATGTCACTTGATGACTTGAATTAATGTGTCTTGTTTTATGATTAACGAACCTTTAAAATGTTCCAATCCAGATAACATTGTTTATTCTCCTAAACGTCATAAATATTATTTACGTTTTGCGGCTATTTCGACCGAGGAAATACAGGTTTTGTTTTCGTTTTATGATAAAGAGTCAGCAATCTACAGGCCATAACAGGGTTGTCACGCACCTGAAAAAACGGAAGTAACGGGAAAATAAAGAAAATGTTTAGTGTCTGGAAAAAAAGGGGGGGGGGGTAAAAAAAAANATAATCAGACTACTTGAATATTTTTGGATTTAGAGCACTACACCTATACATTTGATAGGCGTTTATATATAAGTAAAAATTAACCTAAGAATCAAATCACGTTGATTTCGAAAACATGTCTTATCCACCCTAACACCTTACCCACCATCCCTTAACTTCCTCTTTTTCCCTGAAAACAATTGGTTGCGTGTTGACTGCATGTATTTCGTCATAAAGCTATAATCATCTTGTTCTTAACACTAACTACTCGACTTCACACGAGTCAATTTTACGGAAAATTAAATGTCCTTTGTCTATTACTCAATTTAAGTTGTCTGTAAAAATAAAAATTCCTTTGGGAACAAAAAACAGGAAATTTTGTAAAAAGCAAATGGTGGCAACCCTGTGTAAGTAAATTCAAACTTTCTAACTATACGGGAACCGAGTGCAAATTATACATTTATTTGAGAGAGAAAAAATGAACCAATATTCGTCTTGATGGAGGCTGAAAAATCACAGCATTATAAAAACCCGCTTTTCAAGCGACTATAATAGAATCGTTAATAGGCTACAACTTATGTTTCGATTTTTTTTACACGGATTGAATGTTTTTGAATAATATTAGTTTGTATAAAAATAGATATATGATCGCTTTAAATATGAACACACTATAATATTAATACGATTTACAATAATGATTATTCTAACATCTTGAATTACATCTAATACGCATAAGTAGTTCAAGAAATAAACCCCGTACTTTTCCTCTGAACATGTCATGGAATGTGAGTGCATTTTTTCTAAAGTTTACCTTTCTCATACATACACACATACCCCATTATGTAAATATGCGAATAGTTCGAATAAGCAGTAAGACGCAGTGCACACAAAAAATATAATAATGGAATGGTTGTATAAAAAATAGTAAAAATAATTTCATATATTCAAACGTCAAATCATATATCTTTTGCAACCAATTTCTATCAATCGTATCAATGACTTAAAAAAAATTGTTCCTTTTTGTCAATATTAAGATCAAACTAATATGTATTCTATTTTCAAAGCTTACTTGTAAATTAGGGCTTTTCAACCCTTTTCAACTCACGGCACACTGAACAATGCGATAAAAGCTTCGAGGCATCTCAATTAGTTTTTTATAAGTGGATATTTTATCATTAAGATACATAGTATTAAGATTTTATTTGAAAGCTCAATAGTTATAATTCTAATGATTTCGTTATTTTTACCAATAATGTTGATCATCGATTAAATATGATTTATTTTTAGTTCTCGCTTTATTTAAGGTCTTTCTCAAACTACCGCGGCTGGTTGATAAAACGCTGCTATAATTGATATTCACACAAAGGTAAATGTCAATTTTAAAAAAAAATTGCCATACCAAATTAATTCAATATAAAAGTTTCGTCAACTTTGAAGAAATATATCTATAGTAAATAACTTTAATGAATTATTTCATTTAATGAAACACAAACTGTTAAAAACCGGTAGAAAAATCAATATTATGGCTAACTTATCTTGGCAGCACATTAATTGTTGGGAGTAAAACATGTTCCTAATTCAGAAATTATTAATTTTGGTGTAGTTTAATAAATATGAATATTTAAAATATATATAATTGTTAACAGATTGTGTCGCCTTTAATTACCATGCATTTGAGATAATTTATATATTTCAAGCCGTGCTAATTAAAATTGGACTAAGGTAGGCTACACATAAAGTATTAATGGTTTGCGATTATTGGTTAGTATTTATTTATACAGTGAATGTAATAATTTCGAATTATTTAATTATTTTAAAAAAACTATTAACATCGGGGTCTGATGCTGGCGGGCTTTGAACCTATGAACCTCGGGTCCTGATGCTGGCGGGCTTTGAACCTATGAACCTCGGGTCCTGATGCTGGCGGGCTTTGAACCTATTAACATCAGGGCCTGATGCTGGCGGGCTTTGAACCTATGAACGTCGACTCTTCCTTATCAAATTATTGTGTATCATCATCATCATCATCAAAAAAGGCTAGCCACAATCTAATAGGCCAATATCATGTAAAATGTTATGTTAACCGCCTACAAATGTGTTTATATTTTCTACAAGACTATCTACCCCCGTGTTTTGTAGGTGGTTCTTGTTCATGGCTTATCTCCAGATCTGTGGCCTGTTTGATCCAGGCGTAGTATCTTGTAATGTTTGTACAGGCGGGGAAGAGGTGTTGGTTCCAATCTGGTGTTGACTGTGCTCTATTCAGATGACCTTGAGGTTAATTAGAGGTCCCTCGCGCCAGCTGACGGTACGCGGGTCGCGTGCGCGGTACAGGGTCCTCGACAACGTGGGTGCCGTCTAATATATATATCCATCAAAGTACTCCTTCAGAAAATTAGGACTGAGACTTTATTTTATTTCCACAGAAAAAAAGTATATTATATTATTTTTAGACCCCAGTTTTTATTTAAGTTTTATGAATTTTTCAGTACAACCTCACTAAACACGTGATAAATGTATTTGTAATAATGAAAATGTAAATAAAGAGGTGCCCAAAAAACGTTTGTTAGTTAAAATATAGCAAATTTGGGCTAAATATAAATATACTAAAAATAATTGACTATTCGCTTGAACACACTTGAACACAGTCCAAGTGACGGGGAATCATGTTTTGCCGCTTGTAGCTAGAAAAATCCCCTTTTAATTAAAATTATTTTATTTTAATCAAATGGTCTAAGACGTCACTCTCACAATATACTAGACTACCGATAGTGGGAAGATCGGTATTTGATTCCCGGCTGGGCATACCAAGGTTAAAAAAAATTAAATGGTTCTTCAGTCTTCTTTCACGCAAATGCGAGTACATCTATCAATTCTACCTCCCTTGACCCTAATCTTCTATCGTATAAATATTCGTATAACCCGAATGAGTAGCGAGACCCAAATGAGAAATTAAATTTTGCATCGCTTCCTATTAACCGTCCGGGCTATCATATTTACACTAATGGTGTGGGGATAAGGAAAGTAGTATTAGTAGTGAAGGGGACGCGAGAAAATGTGTTTTTGCAGTTTTTATATCTATACTTTTTTTTAACTAAAACAAATCGAATAATGCTCCAGTACAAACATGTTTTTGCAGTTTTTATATCTATACTTTTTTTAACTAAAACAAATCGAATAATGCTCCAGTACAAACATAGTTTAATTTTCTTCATATGGTGATATCAACAGTTCTTGAATATCTGTAATTATCATAGAGGCATTAGGTGAGAAACTTTTTAAATGAAGAGAAAAAGTTGTCATTAAATTCTAGGACACCCTTGACAGATATTCAAGAACTGTTGAGGTCACCGTGTGAAGAAAATTAAACTATGTATTGAAACAATATTTGATTTATTTTGACAAAAAAAAACACTGATATAAAAACTACAAAAACCCTTACCTTTTCTCGCGTCCTCTACATCCCCACTTTGGACGAAATATATTTGTACTTTTGCTGAGCGAATGTGGGAAATCGTTTAGGAATTAACTTGGTACACTCGACCGGGATTCGAACCCTGATATCGCAGTCACCCACCGGAAGTCCATTCTCTGGTGTGAGTGGCTTCTTAGACCATGCGGCCACCTTGTAGAGAGACATTGTAGCAGGATGACGCTCTAATTATCGTGGATTGTTCTCTTTAATACACAAGCCTCGTTCGTGTGTTTATCGCGGCAACGCCGGTCGGTCTGGGCCAATCAGCGTGCGGGACATTCTCACTACCTTTTTATCTGTCCGACTGCAACTAGGACGTCGAGCAGTAGAGGACTTGGTAACGTCGCCGACCGGTAACTGCCGCGAGGAGAGGAATGTTTTTGCAGTTTTTATATCTATACTTTTTTTAACTAAAACAAATCGAATAATGCTCCAGTACAAACATAGTTTAATTTTCTTCATATGGTGATATCAACAGTTCTTGAATATCTGTAATTATCATAGAGGCATTAGGTGAGAAACTTTTTAAATGAAGAGAAAAAGTTGTCATTAAATTCTAGGACACCCTTGACAGATATTCAAGAACTGTTGAGGTCACCGTGTGAAGAAAATTAAACTATGTATTGAAACAATATTTGATTTATTTTGACAAAAAAAAACACTGATATAAAAACTACAAAAACCCTTACCTTTTCTCGCGTCCTCTACATCCCCACTTTGGACGAAATATATTTGTACTTTTGCTGAGCGAATGTGGGAAATCGTTTAGGAATTAACTTGGTACACTCGACCGGGATTCGAACCCTGATATCGCAGTCACCCACCGGAAGTCCATTCTCTGGTGTGAGTGGCTTCTTAGACCATGCGGCCACCTTGTAGAGAGACATTGTAGCAGGATGACGCTCTAATTATCGTGGATTGTTCTCTTTAATACACAAGCCTCGTTCGTGTGTTTATCGCGGCAACGCCGGTCGGTCTGGGCCAATCAGCGTGCGGGACATTCTCACTACCTTTTTATCTGTCCGACTGCAACTAGGACGTCGAGCAGTAGAGGACTTGGTAACGTCGCCGACCGGTAACTGCCGCGAGGAGAGGAAAATACGTGTTTAGTTGCGAGAGTGAAAATAAGCAAATGCAGTGGAAGGAGTTTTTTTTAATGTATCTTACCTCTGATAAAATCATATTTTTATAGGAAGATTATTTTATAAAATACAAACCTTTTTACGGTCAACAGAAAATATTTAATAACAAATGTATCAGTGCTATTTAATTTATCAAAAGGGACAGCTACGGATTACAAGACCTGACACGTGAATACATAAAAGTAGGTTCAATAACTTTTCATAATGTTGGATAAGGTTCTTCCTTTAAAAACTGGACTATTCGTTTGGTGCTGACGTTTGACAAGTTTATAAGGGACGTTATTTTATATAAAAATGAGAGATAGCTCGCTTGAAAATGTTTTACGTTGATTATAACTCACAGTTTATGTATACAGTTCGTGTTTCAGGATAATTATGAAAACAATTTGTATGGCTATTTAAATCTCAAAGCTATTAACTTAGACCAGTTAATTGGATCATATTAATATTGTATCATTCTGGTAGGGGAGGACTTTTCTTTCTAATTCGGACTGTGGCCATATTTTATATCGTTTAACTTGAAGTGTGTGTGTGTGTGATTAAGGACTATTTACTCAATACATTATGAATACTTTAATTTAATCGGATTTGGTTATTGTGATCTCGACGAGAAATGATCCACAGTCCTAAATAACTATTTTGAAGAAACGACGCTACAATCGCGTTTAGAGAAAGAAGTTTCACAAGAATTCAACTGGAAGATCTGAAGAGAAAGGTAGATGTGGTTTCATCTTGAGAGCTTGTGATACTGATCGGAAGTAGCAACACTCCGGGAAGATATTGGGGGAGGGAGGATGGAACGCCGTGCTAAGCTCCGCGGTGGGGGCGGTCGTCGCGCGACGGTGGACGGTGGCGAGGACGTGCAGGGGTCGTACTCACAGCTGGTAGCCTCCGCCCCCACCAACGTCGCCCTTGTGCACTTCGTACAGCGTATGCACCCGAATACAGGTACACCCCATCTGCTCTAGGAGCGTAGCTAGCTAACAGCTAGTAAAGTTACCATATCTACTCCCATGTATCCCTTCGTCAATCTTTATAATATGCAAGACCATGTGTTATCACTTTTGCAATCAAAACTTTCACAACAAATAATTTGTTTTTAATTATGTTTTTTTACGGTTTTTTAAATCTTCTGCCAGCTGTCAGTAATCACCACTCTTATGGCGAATGAACGATACGTTCCTAGTGTGCATGAACACAGTTACCCAACCCGAGCACGGATACCTCTTGGGTCTAGATAAGGAGTTTGTTCTTTTATTAATACTTTAAACAACAAAACAGAGGCTTAATCCAAAGAGTAAGGAAGGGTAGAGTGGTTTTTGAGGAAGTACTTTCGTATTAACATGGAGAGGAGATGGGAAAACCACAGTGATAAATCTCATGTGGAAAAATACCCCCAGTGCACGGGATTGAGATTCGAACCTTTACCTTTCCGTCGACGACAAGCCAGTCTATTGCGTGCCTGACTCAAACCGTGTGACCACCAGTTTGGCTCTATAAAAGTAGTAGGTCAACAACGTCTTAACATTATCCGTAATCGAACCAAGGTCCCGAATTCTTTTATTTGATTACTCTAAACCACTTAGAAACGGGGACGCGTGATTTCATCTTTAAATATTTGTTTGCTGTCAGAAATACAAAAACAAAAATGTTTCTAGTTGTGTTTTCCTTCCCTTCCCCTAAACGTTATCTGAGCAGAACCACCAAAGTGTGAACTTTGACTCGCGACGGCTCGTATGTGTACAGTGCACACATGTTGTTTTCGCCTTGTCAAGTAGTCCTGCGTCTCTTTTTCCCTCCGTTTCGAGCTGTTGAATAATGCAAGCAGGGGTCGACCCTCGGACTGGCTGACTGACAACTCCCTCCTCCTCCTCTGATTGATCACACCAAGCAAGGGGTTTGGGTCCTACATTCGTTCACCCTCCTTGCGGTGCGAATAATATGACGTTTTATGAAATTAATAGCTGTGGTTGCTTTGAAGAGCAAGGGGGACATGGCACCCTCTTCTTTTTTTTAAATGTAAATCAAGTACGGCACTGATTAGAAAAAATAATCGTTAGTTTTGTCTCCATGAGACACTGGTTTTCTGACTGGTTGGGTAAATTGATGTTAATGTGATGATGAAAATGGGATTAGAATTTGCACTCATTTATTTTCTTCCTCAGTTTTGGGTGAAGAAGTGATTTATCATCTTAAACTTTTCCCAGGAGTGAAATTTGGCAGATGCGCGTGGTGGTAAATTATGTAAAGCTTTCATACTTTATCCATCGTGTGGATTCGTGGTGTAAAATTTTCTCACAGTAGGGTAACTTTGTCTTAGCTGTCTTATGAAAAATTAATTTGTTAATAAATTATTGATCAACTAATTTTAAAGTCTAGTGTAGCTTTAATCAGTTTAGTTATAAGCCACTCTTCATTTCTTTAAATATGACTAAATATTCGTTTTTTAAGTTCAATATTCTACCTTCCGCATCGCCTCCTCAATCAGTGCAAATACGCTGTAAGCCCGGACTATTAATAAGACGCAGATCAATTAAAATTAAGAGAGTGTTTCAACAATACCTCTTATGTGAGTAAATGTTCCGTATTACATATTTGAGGTAAATAATTGCACTTTTTCAACCGACTGATTGTATCAGCCCACGAGAGTTTCTATGCGCGAGAGCGAAAGGGCCTATTAATTTTTGGCCGAGAGGTATTTTCACATACCTTTCAGGGTTCTTTTAAATGCTACGAGGCTTTACTTCC
>CABFOW010006987.1:7993-22264 GCA_902141385.1 Timema californicum
CGTGGTTCGGATTCCACGTTGAACTGTAGGTCCTCCATTTCATCTCACAATCACCCTACCATTACACATTAGCGTAAGTGCGTATAACCCGAACGGGTAGTAAGACGCGGTGCTAATAATAAATAATAAATAAATTCAAACCAAACACCTACAATGACGTCTCAGCCACTAGCAACAACTCACCCACTTAGCAGTGGACCATTGAAATAACCCGTTCAACCGATCATAAATTTTCCTTAGGTTGTAATATCCCTGATTTGACCCTAAATAATATTTGAAAGCATTGACACTATTCTCCTCTTAATTATTGTATATATATAAAAAAATTATTTGAATTTTATATTTTATTACTTGGCGCTTAAAACAAGTCTTCTTCTAAATTATTCAGATATGAAAGTTGCCAGATTCTAACTAGGAAATTACTATATTTCTTGTTTTTAAGTCCACACCTTGAAGTTAGGAGGCATCAATCAGCTACTGTAAATAACTTCAGTGTGTGACGTAAAGTTGAGTCAAAATTGCAATGTTTAGTCTTTTAAAAATTAACTTCCTGCTCTCGAACAACCCACAATAGTGTAGATGTTTAGTTTGAGGCAGTTTCCGGTTCTCAAACATTATGTATGCTTCTATACGTTTTCGCGAACCAAAGATTCTAGTAAGTTCTATTGAACTGAGATATATCTCACGAGTGGTGCAATTTCAGAGCCACTGTGGCGTCAGTATGCTCGGCTCTCGTGCAACATGGTCATTTTTCAATAAAATTATAAATAATTATCATTGAATAAACTAAAATCAACTCTATCTGACGTACTTTATTTTTGTCACAAAAAGTGAAGCCCAATGTCGGGGAATAATAATAACTATTACGTAAGATTACAAATGGCGCACAACGGGGAAGCAACTAAGAAGTGTTAAGTGACGTTACGAGAGCATTACAAATTGGCAGCATATAGTGGGGTGTTACAAATTGGCGCCCAAACCTGGGGCCAGATATATAAAGTTACAAATTGGCTCCCAGCAAGGGGCAAGCCACGAATATAGTTACAAGGTTTTCCACTCGATATTATAGTGTTCCCCAGTGGATAGAATATTCACAAGCAGACAATGTTTTGTATTTTTTCTCACGTCAAAATTTTTCTTCAAAATTTACAGTTCGCTCTGGTGAAACATTCTGAAACTGCTCGTTTATCGAAACGGGATCCAGCAACATGAAAAAATCGATATATAGTAAATGTCGATGACTGCTTGGGCTGAAATAAAAATCCGAAGTTCAACGCAGATGTCAGTATCATCTCTGTTAGATAGTGAACGAACATCCGAAATCGAAGAAAATCGATGGCATGTAAATATACTTCTGAAAGTGGTCAGTTTTCTGGATAGGTAAGGCTTCGGATTCAGAGGTCACGATGAGTCGTAAGACTGTAAATAAAGGGAATGTTCTGAAAATTTAGAAACACTTTTTGAACACAATTATAAACTCAAAGAAATAATGAGTAATCGAGAAGGCCATTATAGTTACCCAGAGTGCCAGAATGATTTAATATTCATGTTTCCTTCCCGAATTTTAAGGAATATTGTTGAAAAATTAAAAGAGTCCTTATTCTAGTCAATAATTACTGGTCTGGCTTCTACTCAATAATGGCTGACAAAACCAAAGATTTTTCCAAGGTGGAACAGATGGATATTCTTATTAGATATGTTGACAGCAAAGGTTGGAAAGTGAAAGAGTAAGCAAAAGCTTTACATGATCTAAAAATTGCTGTGCAGAGAATATTACAAATGCACTCTATTCCCTTCTTTCATAACAATGACTGGACAATAAATATTGTGTTGGATGGTGTTATGATGGTGCCAAGGTGATGAGTGGTTGGGCAAATTGGGTCTAAGTTAAGAAGAAAGATCAGGTACCTCATGTTTTGTACTTTAACTGCCTTGGCCACCGTCTCAATTTAGTTTTAGTGCATTCGCTAGGTGTTGTTGAAGAAGCTAAATACTTTTTTTTCCTAGCCTTCAAACGATCTACTGCTTCATATCAAATAGCTCTCAATGACACGAGCTATTTTTGGAAGCTCAAAGAAAACTAAAGAAACCCATTTGAGCTTAAAACAGTTAGTCGTTACACGGTGGTTTTATTGGCTTAGTGCTATGAATAAGATTTTTTTAAATTCCAAGCGATTTTAGGTAAGTTCGATGAGGGTATGAAACACAAAGCTGAAAGTGTCGGTATCCAAGCTCAAAATGGAGCAACAATCCAAGGTCGTAGCCAGCCAATAATTTTAGGTGTGTGTGTGTGTTTAGTGGGAATATCACCCGATTTCCGGAGGTTAGAATTAAAAAAAAAATGAAAAACATTTCTAGAATCTATCTGTAGTTTTTTTATAGCAACATATCCCTTTAACTGTTGAAGGCAAGGAAAAATTCTATATATTAAACACCTCTACAAGCTATCTGAAGTATTAAAAAAATATTAACATAGCCCCCTAGCTGCTAAGGGAAAGGGAAAGTTTCTAAATACTAAACACGTTTAGAAGCTATCTGAAGTGTTTTTCATGGCAACACCATAACTGCCGAAGGCTAAAACAAAATTCTGAATATTAAACACGTCTAGAAGCTATTTGAAGTTGTTTTCATGGCAACACCATAACTGCCGAAGGCTAGAACAAAATTCTGAATATTAAACCCCTCTAGAAGCTCTATGGAGTGCTTTGCATGGTAACACAACCCCTTAGTTTGTACTTGTGCCTTAATTTTGATATTGTTTGAACCATAAATAAAGCTATATATATTTTGTCCATTAAATTTCAGGTGGGGGTTGAACCCCCAAATCTCCCTCCCTGACTACGGCCTTGCAACAATCAATCTTTCTCTCTGCGCAATAGATCTCATACTGGACATGACATATTCCCTCTCTCAGAAACTTCAATCCCAGATTTCAGATTTAATGGCAATGAGATGCCTGATCAAAAGCACCAAAAAATATTTTGTTATGACAAGAAGCGACTAAAAATATGAGAATTAAAGCAAAAGGAAAAGTCACTGGCCAACAAATGCAACATAGAGTGAGCTGTGATATAAATACAAAGGACTGTGATGTCACGTCTAGTGGATAGCATAGCCCTCACTTTGGTGCACAAATTGAAAGCAACACAAAGTCAATATATTTTAATATAATGGATACAATTATGCATAACTTCGACCACCAATTCTCGGAGGGTCACAATAATATTATGGAAGCAACGCGTGAGATCCAAATAGGTAAATTTTCTTTCCTTCTTTGTATCAACAGTATCAATGGGAAAAATATTATTGTTTCTAAATGAAAACACAAAACACAGTGACCTCCAAGCAGCATTAGCACTGATCACTGAACCACTTGAATGAAGAGTTATGGGCATAGCTTATCATCGTAACTGTCTTAAACGCGAAGAAAGGAAATGCCAACGATAAAGTTAAAATATACGATATACCAAACTAAAGTGTATGTAACATCGCAGACGTAGGTATAATAAATTGTGTAAAATGTTCTTTCAGTGCTGGAAACATCGTCACTATAAATGAGGTCAATCAAGAATACAATATATTATGGCTAGAATACAGAGCTGAAAATAAGCAAGTTGATCGAAAGAAACATTTAAAACAGCTTATCAGTACGCATATTATAGAAAAAGAGTTAGTTAAATCTCCTCGTGTGAATGAGAGTGAATGCATAGTAACAAATACAGTTTTATCAGAAGTCTTAAGAGAAAATGAAATTAATGAAGAAGATGTGAACTGTTTGTCCAAGGACACAGCTATTCTATGGCGTGAAATCCGTGTCAACAATAAGACTGGAGATCCAATGGGTCATTTGCAAATTTCAAAATTATAATTAAACTCTATACTTTTCGAGGAGGCTAATTGGACGAACCAAAAATCGTCGACTAGCGGAAAAACGCAGTGTTGATTTTGAGAGTCTGTCCAACTTACTGTCACAGAATATTATTAACATTTTTAAGTGATAAACAAGTGTCATATCAACCAAAGTCTGATGCACGTTTTAAGACAAGAAGAGAAACACCATTATCCACTGGTGTATCACTAACAGTTCATAAGCAAACAAGGAACAAGAATCTCATTGAGACCCAGTTCCACTTACAAGTAGGAAGTACGTACAAATATACAATTCAACTAGAAAAAAAGGTTGGCTCTGCCATGTGTGAAAGAATGGAAGAAGATTGTGGATTCTGCATCCACCATTTGTCAAAAAGTCACACGATTTAACCTTCTCAATTGATAATTGATAATATTTATTTCTGAGAGAACCCCTCCCTGTTGGACACCGAACTCTTCACGGTACCCTATTGGTTATTAACTATGAGGAGGGCAAAAATAAGGTTGAAATCAATGCAGCCTTGGTTATTCCTAACAAATCTTATTCAATAACCCTATGTACACTATGTAAGCTACTGGAATTTTTTTAAAGTTGATCAGTTTCTTTTAAGACTTTCAGAGAAATTGTATTATGTATTCAAAAAGTATGAAATCAAGGATTTGGCATAGTTACTTTCTTGCTACGCACACCGTGGTACAACAAGCACCACTATACAGCTTCAAAGGGAAATTTCAAATGTAGCTATTAGTGAGAAGATTGAAATCTTTGTTACAAAGAAAGAGATGATACCAACTTGGGTTTCATCAAATTCAGTTCTTCTACAGCGTCAAGAAAATCAAATTACTAAAATGAACAGTACAGTAGTGGCACCATTAATGCGGCTACCACCAACCGACAATAATTCTCTATCCGTGGCTTTATGTATGACTAAAGATATTGTAAAAATAGTCAATGGGCTAACAGGAAAATCTATAGTAACAATGGATATGTACTTTTACAAGTGAGCTCTGAGAATCCCGTTATCGATTCTAAACACGAGCTGGATATTGTGAGTTAAGGAACTCCATGCTTCCTTACACTCTCTTGAAAAGTATATCGAAAGAAGTGGGTTTGATTTATATGCACTGAAGAAGGTTTTTACTCACCAGCCACAATTTGAAAGATATTTAGCGGAAAATACTACCATCGTGGGAGAGAATTTCATATGACTGTTGTTTTAGCATGCTATGAGCTTTTTTTTTTGAAACTTTGCCGTATTCACTTGATATTTTATCATTGAAGAAAAAGCGCTATACCTTGCGAGAAAAACTGAATAACCAGCAAGAAGAAGCATTGTTTCTACTTGAAAACATTTCGGCATTAATAGGTGTCTACTGTTTAAAACGTATTAATGAATGCGAAGGCGAGTTAGCAAAGTTCTTGCTTCAATACATCAACCAGTTTGGATCTCTTCTATGTTTAATTCGCGCCACTTGTCAAGGTAATTGGGAGCTACATTAAGCATCATTAGAAGAACAAGTTAAGTACTATTATGGCTATGACTTATTCTACTAGCATACCAGTATACTTAGAACAGATGAAGGAAGGAACTGAAGAAACACAGTCTGAGGCTTGTAACTTTCTAAAAGGTGGATGTTTTTCTGTAAAACAAATACATAAAATTACCATTTTCAAACCTTTTTTGTTTACCAAACGTTGGAACAGAAAATTAAGGATCTAAAAGCCAAAGGGGTAGTAGTCGGAATGACACAGAATGAAAAAAAACTCTTAACAGTCATTTATTGTGCGTATCCAGAGATCTTACGCTTAGTCTCAAATTTCACTGATGAGTACCACAACATAAAAACTTCAGAAACCTCTTCCAAGCACTACAAGCTCTCAACATCTATGTAAGTCAAAATTTTTAAAAATTAAAGCATTGTAAATGAAAGTTTTCTTGAACACTGCGAAGGTAACCCTTTCCAAGACAAGAATGAGCTTATAAACTTTGCATCTGACATGCAAGTTCCATAGCAATATAAATATTATATTCTAAACCTTGATTTTAGGGGTAAGGAACACTATAGATAGTTTGTTGAAATCAGACTAAACCGCGATAACGCTAATATTTCAATCTGGGATCAAATCAAGAAAATGACATTATAATCATTCATCGGATGCAATGAAAATACTACAACTGACATTGGGGATAAGATAATAACGATAAGATAAGACAAACAGCGTTTTTTTTTGCAAATTTCCTCATTGTAACAAAGTCATTACCTAAAATGTCATCAAGCATACAAGATGTAGTAAAAACTACTAGTTTTTAGTCATTCTACGGTCCTTTTTCTCTTCTGATGGCTGTGTTCAGATTCCATCTGATTAGAGTTCATTTAATACTACCATAGAAAAGTAGACTACATCTCCAATGATCGGTGAAGTATCGCAATCACATCTCCAAAAGAGCTCTTCAGGTACCATGCAGAAGCAAAAGGTATGCATTATTGATGGAATGGATGTAATTCAGTTTATGAAAAAAATCACTCTCAATAAATACCTGTGCAGACTTTGCAAAAGCTATTGTTGCAATCATAAGACTATGGTAGTTGGTGACAATGAACTCAGGTTAATTTTTGGCAGGTACATTGACAGTTCATTGAAAGAACAAACTCGCAAAAAAAAAAGCTAGACCAAAGAGTTCCAGTTAAATTTGTCAACAAGGACACTTCAAACATAATGTTGGTTTCCAAGAAAACCTTTATCTCACACAATGAGACAAAAACTCAACTAACAGAATTCCTTGGCAAATCAGTATTGAATAGATTTGCATTTAGTGATTTCATTATTGTTGTTGACTACGGAACCCAAACACACAGCAACAAATCAGGTCTCTTCAGCTCTTATTTAACTGAGCACACACATTAAGAAGCAGATACTGTTATGCCACTCCACGTACTGGATATTATTTAACGGGAAAGTGACAATGAGAAAGAATTTGATGTATTTTTACTGGGCCCAGATGTTTTTATTTTTTTCATAGACTTATTCTCCAGCTGCTCAGTAAAACATTATATCTATTTTGTAACTGGTAAATGAAAAATGCATAGAAAAGTTAACATTGTTGAAAAATGTCTAGCAATTGGTGAAGATAAAGCCAGAGGTCTTGCTGGCTTACATTTATTCACTGGGTGTGATTGAGGAGGAATATTTTTTGACATCTCGAAAGAGAAATGGATAAACAATTTATAAAAATCTTCCAATTGATAGTGATGTAATAACTCTTTTCAACATCTTGGTGAGGAAAACATTGACCCATCAGCCTACTTTTAGGTTTATGAAAATTTAATTTGTATGGCCTACATGAGAAGCAGTCAAATTTACACTATCACAGAGTTAAGATGGCATCTATTTTCTGTTAAAAACCTGGAAGGAGAGAAGTTTCCACCAACCAGAAGTTCTCTGAAGCCACACATAATTAGATCAAATATAATTTATTTGATTGCAAAAGGCTACAAATATCACCAGCCAATTGTTACACTTCTAGTTGTAAATGGATGAGAAATTACTGAAAAAGGTTATTTGGTACCTGCTAAATGCCTTCATCTGCCAACACTATCAAATGTCATTGAACATGTCAAATGTGGGAGCAAGTGTTCATATACGGGAGGAGAGTGCTCCTGACTTCAGAGTTCTCTTCCTTTAACATCTCTATGCAAATGAAGTAACTGTTTAAATATCCCTGATCACCAATGTGAAATGAACATCGACTTAAGTGACAGTGAATAAACATTAATTAAATCATAATTAAATTTTATTTATTTTTTGAACTAATGTAGAAAAATTATTAAAGCTAATTAAAAGTAATTTCTAACCAGATATTTGTTATTTCTGAGCCAATAAGGATATTATTTGATACCCACATCGATGCAACACGTAAACAATTATTTTAGTCTTAATAAAGGATGCATAGCCATTTTTAGCATAATTTTTTTTTAAAAAAAGAGGAAAAAATAGAACACTAAGTTTCTTACTCTAAATAATATATCTTATGTATAATTTGATAAGCCCTTTTCCGGTAATATATTATTATTAGCACCCTGTCTTATTATCCGTTCGGGTTATACGCACTTACGCTAATGTAATGGTAGAGTGATTGTGGAATGAAATACCTAGAATTTAACGAGGAATCCGATCCACGGTGGAGGTCTGGCATTCCTCAAATTCACAAGTTGTGATCAATACACGTCTTGTCAGAGGTGTAAGAAAGGTTTGGCAATCAGATACATTTGTGCCGGGACCGAGGATTGAACCCCGGACCCCAGTACAGAAGTCTGACACCTTACTCCTAGACCACCAGGTCACCTATCGAGTAATATGTATTATGGGGAAATAACTTAGCATATTTTGATAAACTACCACTCATTTTAACGGTTAGGAGTCCAGGATGTCGGGAAAAATAGTAATTTTCCAACAAAACCCGATTTTCACAGAGAATTTTCAGTTTTTAATTATTTAATTAATCACCAATCAAACAGTTATTTGCTGTATGGCTGTAAATCTCTAAACAAAATATATCTCTTCGGCTAAAATATAATAACTCAATCTTTATTTGTTGGTCCGAACACGTCACAATTTTCTCTTTGGATGAATATTTCTCTTTGGATGTTGGTCATAACACATCTAAATTTAAATTCCTAAACTGGGGAATTTTTTTTAAAAATGTTATCATCGTTAATTCGCATTTAAATGAATAATATTGAGCATAATTTGAAAATTAAAAAGTTGAGTTTTTAACTTAGTGAAAATATTGTCTACGTTTTGTTTCGCGCATGATAAAATGATATTTAAATACATTTTGTATGTATTATAAGCTTAGAAACGATAAAATGAACTTGAATAATGTTTAAAAATAACCATTTTAGCTAATTATGTGTTTTGGTGTTCATTTTATTTTTAGAATAATGAGTTTTGATGTTCGTTTTTTTAACTAAAATAACGGGTTTTGATGTTCATTTCATTCAAATAATTGGTTTTGATGTTCATTTTTACTCCTACGGTCCATGACAGATACCTACATCGACCCATGTCGACGGATGATACCAAGCAACCAATTTTAGTAGACTTTTGTGGTGGGGAATAGCGGCCCCTAATTGAGAATTACGAGGGCCCTGATTGTGCATAATTAGAGCTGTGTCAACGCTCTCTAGTTGTGACATTACCGGGAAAAACTCATTACCACATATAGGTTGCGACATTGCTATGATTAGTTGCAACATCACCAGGGAAAAACCCATTGCTACCTCATTCAAGGTCACGATCTATTCTTGTCCTGACTTGTCTTATTGACCAGCCAAACGGTCGCCAGGTATGAGTCATCAGTATTCAGCCCTCTTATTACTTATGAATTTATGTAGTTTTATATTATTTCGTCTAGATAATGTTGCGAACATTAAATTATTTTTTCTGTTGTTATAAGTTGCTCGAGGGATAAAACGGTCATTTTACCTTTATCCTTGGGTATAAATCTACCATCCCAATATTTTTATACTTGCATCGATGGTAGCATAGTCAAGGTGTCACTAGACGGACGGTGACAGAGTGATCGATGTTTGAAGCAAATTCGGGTACACATTTTACCTTGTCAACTGGAAAAATGGTGGGGGTGCAGGAAGTACGGCCATTCTAACAGCCATTAGCTGTGCTAAAGATATTGAGGTTCGAATCCTGGTGTGTACGCCGTCTAAATGTCAGGGTTCTGGTGGGGGAAAATTGAATGATTGGTCCCAGAGTGGGCATTTAGAAAGCACATCTGAACCTGTAACCTTCAGAAGGCCACGACCGATGTACCAAGTGGTCTTGGGGCTGGTGGGAAAGCACTTCTGAACCAGTGACCGTCAGAAGGCCATGACCGATGTACCAAGCGGCCTTGGGTGTTCATGACTCTTCAACAAGGTCGTTGTCACCTTCTTTCAAAATTTATAACAAGTTTGCGACATCTGACGACNTCAGTGTGTCAGTTCATTCTGTGCCGTGCGATGTAAAGAGAGTGGGGAGTGAAGGAAAAGAAAAAGGGGCCTTGCGGCCGTGATACGCTGTCAGTTGCTCGGTGGTCACGCTCTTCGCTAAGCGGCAGGGCAGAGAAGTTGCTCACTATCAATGTCGTGGAAAGAGCACCCGGGGCCGTGGACTGCATGCCAATAAATAAATTTAAAATACTCCCACGCCCCGTCCCAATCCTATGACAATAAACTTCCCCACATCAATAAAAAAAACTCCAACGCACGTCCAAATCCTGACCAGACATATATAACCAGTGAGCACAAATATAAAAGTAATGAGCATACATAAATAACCTTTGAGCACACATTAAAAAGCAATAAACACAAATAAAAAACAAATGAGGCAAGAATAAACAAATTTAACACTAGAAAGGGTGTCAGGAGGAGGGGAGAGGGGTTAGGAGGGTGGAGAGGAGGGAGAAAACCAACAGCCAATCAGAGAGCGAGGGGCGTGGTCACGTGATAAAATTCAGCCTATCAGAGAGCTGTTACAGGTGGGCCCACCATCTACGGAACTAAAACAAACTTGTTTAAGTTTAAACAACATTTTGACAATAACATAGCAAATATAGATCTAGATAACACGGATATATATGTATTATACAAACAGTTAACTGAAGTGCTTTATAATGCAATTCTATCATCTAAAGATAATTTGCTTTCAAATAAATAATCTTTCCAGTAGTAAGAAAACCTCTCCCCCGATGTCTACAATTGAGTTACTGAATTTAATATCAACTCATGATAAATACTTTGATAAATTGAAAAAGACAAAGGATAACTTATATTATAAACAAAGTTTCATTATACTAAGAAATAACGTAATATCTTTGAGAAATTCTGTACAAAAAAACTATACTAGTAATCAGCTTGAAATAGGATCAGGTAATATGAGGAAAAAATGGAATTTTATCATTAATGCACTCAGAAAAATGAACAAAACTGAACAATAGATTATAAAAGTAATTAAGAATAAGGACAACGTTATGGTTAAAGAGACTTATACAATAGTTAATACCTTCAATGATTACTTTGTAAACATTGGTACTGAGTTGGCGAGTACAATTTCAAATGCTAAAATACACCATTACACCATATATGAACAATAAAAAAGTAGACGGAAGAAATAAGGGACTAGATGAATTTAAAAAAGTCACGTATTCTGAAATGAATACTATTATTATCTCCCTTTCAAGTAACATACTGTTCTCCTGAAAATTAATATATAACAGTGAAAGACATTAAGACTGTAAAGAGAAGCCTATCCATTATTCTGTGACGAATTATTAGGGGGAGCTGAATTGTATCCATTCTGAATGGTAGCCATTCAGACATTTCTTAAACAAGCACCACAAATAAAAAGTTTGATTTGTATCCATTATCATAATACCCACAAAAACCTGAATTGTATCCATTCTGAATGGTAACAATTCAGACAGTTTTCAAATAAACGACTTTAACAAAAATCCTGATTTGTATCCACTGTAATTATTTGCATTAAATCCACAAAATCCTGAATTGTATCCATTCTGAATGGTAGCCATTCAGACATTTCCTTAAACACGCATTGCAAATAAAAAATATGATTTGTATCCATTTTCATAATGTTCACAAAATACTGAATTGTATCCATTCTGAATGGTAGCCATTCAGACATTTTCTTAAACACCCATTAAAAATAAAAAGTCTGAACTGTATCCACTAGGAATATTTGCATTATACCCACAGAATCCTGAATTGTATCCATTTAATTACGGTAGCACTTGTCTGATAGATGGCAGCAGAAGAAACTCGCCTTAACAAATTCCATGTTTAATAGATAGCAGCACTTATCCATAACTCATTCCGGGGTAACTTGAGAACAGCACTATCTCTATAGAAATCTAAAAATATCTGTTTACTTATTGTCTTATTACTTTAAAATCTAAACATGGATTTTAGAACTTATTTTTATAAACATTACAGAATATATCTGTGATTAAGGTGCTTGTTCTCTCTCTCTCTCTATATATATATATATATATATATATATATAAATATATATATTTTTAACCATACTATTATCTGGTTGGCAATCCTGTATTTAAATACTATTATTATGACAATTGACAGCAGTAGATACTTTAACGACGCTATATTATTTGTACGCTGAAAAACCGGGTTGAACTATTCCACACCCACATAAACGTTTATTTTGGGGAGTTTGAGGTAAAATGCAGGATTGTAACGAACTAAATATGTCACTAACTTATATTATAAAGTTGAAAATTTATAGTTACATGAATTTTAACTTAGATTTTAAAGAGTGCGCTAGAATAACTAAATGAATTATAAAATACAAGTGTTTTATACAATATTAATATAAGATGTTTACGTTTATTTTGCGCTAATTTAAGGTAAAAGGTGTTTTATACAATATTAATATAATATTTTTACGTTTTTTAACACATTTATTTAAGGCGCTACAGCTTCTAAAACAGAATTTGTGTCAAGAGATCAGAGTGGGGCCCTGATAAGAAATTCAGTTTTCTATTTAACCATATAAGTGTGCATAGGCCTAGACCCTACAGATCTGAGCAATTTGACCAAATCTTGAGGAAGTACGGGATTTTTTACAGGAAAATCCTCCTATACACGTTTATTTAAGGCACTACAGCTTCTAAAAAAGAATTTGTGTCAAGAGCGCAGAGCAGGACCCTGATAGGAAATTCAATTCTCTATTTACCATATAAGTATGCATAGGCCTGGACCCTACAGGTCTGAACAATTTGACCAAAGCTTGAGGAAGTACGGGAATTTTTTCAGGAAAATCCTTGTTTACACGTTTTTTAAGGTTCTACAGCTTCTAAAAAATAATATGTGTCAAGAGCACATAGCGAGATCTTGATAGGAAATTCAATTTTCTATCCAACCATATAAATGTGCTAGGCCTAGAGCTTACAGATCTGAGCAATTTAACCCAAGCTTGAGGAAGTACGATATATTTTTCAGGAAAATCCTCCTTTACAGGTTTTGTTTAAGGCACTAAATCTTCTAGAACAGAATTTGTTTCCAGATATCAGAGAGGGGGCCCTGATAGGATATTCAATTCTCTATTTAACCATATAAGTGTGCATAGGCCTAGACCCTTGAGATCTGAGCAATTTGAACAAATCTTGAGGAAGTACGGGATTTTCTTCAGGAAAATCCTTGTTTACACGTTTTTTAAGGCGCTACTGCTTCTAAAACATAATTTGTGTCAAGAGATCAGAGAGGGACTCTGATATGAAATTTAATTATCTATTTAACCATATAAGTGTGCATAGGCTTAGACCCTAGATATCTGAGCAATTTGACCAAATCTTGAGGAAGTATGGGATTTTCTTCAGGAAAATCCTTGTTTACACGTTTTTTATGGTGCTATTGCTTCTTAAACAGAATTTGTGACAATAGCACAGAGCGAGGCCCTGATAGTAGATTCCATTCTCTATCCAACCATTTTGTTCCCACCACGTATTACTATCCAATTAGGTTATATTATTTACTAGTTGAGCTAATCAGCTAGGGATGAGGTATGTGTAACTAGGAGGAAGTGCACCAGCACTTGCGCAGAGAGAGAGAGTAAGAAACCATTTAAGGAAATCCATCCTCAGTATACTGCACCTGGTTCAGACCATGATATCCCAGTTCGTGGCAGACTACGAACACGAGATTACCGCGTTTGACCATGCGGACACCGAGGCGGGTAAAAAATTATTATTACAAAGCATTGATTATTAAAGTGGATATAAAAGACGCGTTTTAAGTCAAAATGGTTTTAAAAACCATAATTGGTACCGAGGGCTGGTGGGATCCTAGTTTTCCCTGGATGACAGAATGTCTAGCTGCACTCATGGTTAAATCTAATAATGAAGGCATTTTGAAAATAATGATTTTGTTTAAAATGGTTATTTGGGAAGTGTTTGATATGACAAAGGACAATGTTTGTATTTTATTTTTCTGAAAAGTTTATTTTAGCATCGCGTCTTACCACCCGTTCGGATTATACGCCTATGTACTAATTAAACTAAAAGTTTAGGAATGAGGTACGTATGATTTAGAGTAAGTGCACCTACATTGGCATGGAAGGAGAGTGTGAAACCATTTAGGGAGAAACTTTAAGTTGATCTACACCTAGCCATGCCAAGGATATTATAGTGATGGGCCCAATCGGATGAATAGAATCAATTCATTCAATTATTCTGAATAATCGATTAATTCGATTCTTTCAAAATTATTCGAATTAAAAAATTATTCTAATGAGAAAAACATTCGAATGAAAAAAGTAGCAGACTTGACGCTAGCTTGCCAATTCATTCTCTTAACCCCCCCCCCCCCCCC
>CABFOW010006988.1:0-27465 GCA_902141385.1 Timema californicum
TGATCTAAGGGGGCTTGGCTCACGCTATGGGCGGGTTCACTAGAATAAGGAACGCTGGACTCACTTAAACTTTGTGAAAGAAAAAAATAAGTAAATAAATAAAATAATAAAAAATAAATAAAAATCTGTTCATAATATTTATTAAATCCTTATTTGATTTAATGCCCTGCTGCTTTAATGCTAAGGCGAATGCATAAAGGAACTCTACAGTTTTACGTGGAATCTAAATCACGGAAAATGATGTCTGAAAAGACGCTATCTAGAAATGGGATTTGAACCCAGCACTTATTTTCCATTGATGATGGTCATATCTATTATTAAAGTGTTTTTAGTTTCATCAATACATACTTTTTTCTTTGATAAAAGTTTTTTTATATAGGGGAGCTACATTTGCACTTCAAAGATTTGAAAGAAACTAACAGAAATCCGATAGAGATGTTCAAAATACATAATGTTTTACTAGAAAAGGAGAAAAAAGGGAGTGGATGGAAGTGGCTTTGTTTACACCGTGTTAGACTGATTACTTTTTGGGACAACATTGTTTTCATATCTCTAATGCCTGTATACTAGAAATAAATATGTATTCCTTCAAGTAGTGTGTACATAAGATATTTATTCTGATTAAATGACCGATACGCAAGTTAACTTTTTATTCAAATTACCATTCAATAAACAAATAGCTCGGCTTGCAAAACAACATAGCCTAGGCTTATGACTTTTATGAAAATAATAATAAAAAGAAATTTCATAATATTTATCAAAATAAAGAACAGAATCATAAGACTTACTTACCAATATTTATTTCTTGCTCTGTAGCTGAAGTTTCTGGCAAAGGATCACATATTTCTTTTGGGTTAGGATCATTTATTTTTGAATGTGTTGAAACAAATAAAGAATAATTATTATTATTATACTTTTGCAGGGCTAAATTGAGTATCATATTTCCTCTTGAATTCATATTTTTCACAAAAAAGTAAAACACTTATGTTAAAAACTAAATTTAACTCGAGCAAATTACAAGAGCATGAAACCACAAGAACTGCCATAACAATTACCTGTTGAATTCATGAAGGGGCTATGTTACTACCATTTGTTCTGGCTCTACTAGAAGAAGGGGCTAAGGGCACATGACCCATTCATCCTCTATGGATTTAGCAGGACAATGTTACATAGCCCCTTCATCTTCTTCATGTCTCTGTTTCTGGTTGTTTTTAAATATTCAGATTTTGCTACGTTACACTTTTTCACATAACTCCTTCCTCCACTGAACTATCTTATATTTTCAAAAAATGTAACACAACCCCTTCATCCTCCAAAGCCTTTAATTATTAGATCAACATCTGATAAAAATGATAGTCAAAGAATATCATCCATTAAGTATTGGTGAGGATCCAGAGTTCAAATTTTTTACTAACATGCTTTGTCCAGGTTATGTCCTTCCACATCGTAAAACTGTTTCTTCTCATTTGACCCCGCAACTGTATCAGTCAGCTTTAGCGAAAGCAAAAATGAATCTGAAGGAAGTTACAGGAGTATGCCTTACCACAGACTCATGAGCCTCATTCAACAATGAGAGCTCTATTGCCGTAACAACACATTTCATAAACAGTGATTGTTGTTAGCTCCATTCAGTACTATTAGGGTGTAGTATTTTGCATGATACACTGTCGAAAATCTTTCTGATCATTTGAAAGATACAGTGAATGAATTTGGCATTGAAAAGAAAGTAGTTTGTGTAATAAGTGACAACGCTTCTAACATCATTACTGCAATACGTATTTGTAGCTGGAGACATTTACCATGATTTGCACAATGTGTTAACCTCGTTGTGCGGGCATCACTGTGAAATATTCTAAATTACATGATTACATAGATCAGAGTTATAGTTGAACAATTTAAGATAAGTCCACATGCCCTTTCAAAATTGAATTATATACAGGAGTAGATGGGATTGCCGGCATTTAAATTGAAAAAGAAGTTGTCACGCGATGGAACTCGACCTTTGATATGCTCAACAGAATAATCAAAGGGAAAGACGGAGTTGTTTCCACACTAGCCATTTTACAATGTGACTTGGCAACATAATCACCTCATGAGTAGATTTTAGCCGAAAAAGCTGTGGAAGTACCTACTTTAAGTTTTTCAAGAGGTCACTGAAGAAATTAGTTCTAAAAAAATTATTTCCTTATCAAAAGTAACTATTTTTATTAAGACAATGGACAATAAAATGCTTCACCTCATCAGAGACGAAACTCTGCCTCCAGAAATAAGCCAGTTTGTAGGGACGTTGACAGATTTGCAAAACAAACACTTCAATAACATTGAAAATAAGGATCTGACAGCCCACGCAACATTTCTTGATCCTATATTAAAAATATATGTGTTCACCAATGAAAAAAAGTATAATACCACTTATACTTCCCTAAGACAAAAAGTATTTAGAATCCGCATAGAGTTAGAAGAGTCAGCTGAGCCCATACCATCAGTGCAATCAACCAACTCTACTTTCACTTCATCGTCTTTAGGCGAGGACTTTGATAATGAAGTGAAAAAAACTACTGCAGTTCATAACCCAACCACAGAAGGAATAATTGAGTTGGACAAATATTTACAGGAACCTCTATTAAACCACAAAAAAAGATCCCTTGATCTGGTGGAAGGCGAGAAAAATGACTTATCTTCGACTCTATTAGGTTGTGCTGAGACTAGTGTGCAGGTCCTAACGCAGAAAAGAAACCGATTCAAAATCATCTTAGATATCAGAAATGTTTTAAAACCATAACTTGTAGGAAAGTTACCCTATCACTGTCGTTTATACTTGTGAACCATGAGCCGTATGTGGATCGATCCATGGCTCTGTGTAGCCCACAAACCTTTTGATGAACCAATATTATATAATGTGGTCTGATTCTTATTTTTATAAGTATTGTTCAAATTTGCGATTATGACATTTTGAGATTGAACATACTTGTGTTGACAGCTGTTTTCTCTTAGTAACATCAAGTTATCAAATATAAAATTGACTTCAGCACAAAAGTTGATATGCATGCCATTGCCACAAATATAAGGTTTAATATGAGGGAAAATATAAGGTTATTTTTAAATTTTAGTTAATCATAAAAAATTTTAATAATAAGGACCATCAAACAAAATAAAACCAAATTATATTTGAATTTGTTTTCAATGAATGTTATTTAAAAAAATATAAATGGGATTTTTCAAAATACCTTTGATGAGTTTCAAGTAAAATCAAAATTATATTTAAAATAAAATAAAACATAGTCTTTATTACACAAATAGTACATTTAAAAAGAGAGTAGTTAATATAGCACCAGTTGTTCGATTATTTAGTTTTTTTTGTACTGCATCCTACTATCCATCCGAGCTATTGTTATGCTTAATTATGTATTAATAATGCTAATGGCTAAGGGATGAGTAAGGTTATATATATATATATATATGTATATATAGGAAGTATACATGCATTTCAACCTTATATTTCTCATACAGTAATTAGTTATTAGTCATTAGTCTATTTTATTAACATAATTGCTGAATATTTTGCTGGCCAGATAGAATAAGTTGGTGCCCTGGATTCAGCCCTGGGCCGTATGTTGCGGTACGCTGCCTTAGACGACGTGGGTAGTGATTGTTTTTAAATATTTGTTTTCTAAGGTTGAATTTGTACTTGCCTCTCGTAGCCCTTATCCTAATGACTACCCCTACCAGTGAGGACAACGTTCCTTATTGTTTGGTTTTAGACACGTGGTTGTTGGGGGGTGAGGCGGGGGATGCAGAAGAGGCGGATTTGCTGAAAAAGGTGAGAAAAAACTTCTTATCCAGTTATATCTGCAACCGAGGTCAGCCGAAGTCGCCCGATTGTTTGGTGTCGTTCAAGTCCAACTAGTTTAGTAAGGTGAACTAGATTGATTCTTCACCTAGAGCAGGGTCCGAACCCTATGCCCGCGGGTACCATGGCGCCCGCCAAGCCTTTTGTGTCTACCCGCCACTTTTTGACCACAGCTGAAATGTTCTTGACTAATAATTTTTATCTGTTACTTTTCTGACCAAAATAGAGTGTGTACTTATCTCCAGGTATGTTGTTCTCAAGAAGTTGGTGATTGAAAGTCCCCCTCTTTACAATCCCTCCTTCTCATTCCTCTTTCATTGCAGGTTCATTTATAAAGTGGATTTTTACTCGGAACCACTGTAGTTTCAAGATGAATAGTTTTGCTTTTTCCTAATCTCAAAGACCTACCCCCTTCAATCATGCTCTTCACACTCACTAATACCATGCTAATACTTCCTATTTCCTTTGTAAATATCTTGGCACAGGTGTACCCAGCTTTGTTGCCTGAATAAACACAGAATAAATTTATATTTTTAAAATGTACCCAAGCACTAAAATGGTGGTGAGTAGTTAAATAGTTCCTTGTGTATTTATTTTGGTCTTGTTATAACCCTCTTCCCCATCGCTCCCCTCCCCCTCCCACCATATCTATGGCCTTGAGTGTTACCTACAACCACATGTAACGTTACGATCGCTGTTGGAAACTTAACATGACAGTTGATCGGTCGTGTGTATAGCGTTAAGGCTGACTTCTGAGCCTGGCGGGAGTTACTAAATTTACCTTAAAAAAGTAATTGTTGACCACCGCATTACCGTTAGTTTTGAATGTGCTCTAAGGTACAAAATGGTTGGGGACCTCTGACCTAGAGGATCCGTTCAATCAAAACAATTCGTTCGTGAACGATACATCTCTAGAAAGAACTGCTTTCTCTAAGAAAGAAGAGCTGTCAACTCAATCAGTATACTTGAGAAGTTTCTAAGTCTAATAATTTGTTTTAACTATATTTTCCTATAATTTTCTTTATTCCCTTTTTAATTTGAGAGAAGTGTTGCTTTCCTTGTTTCCATTGAATAAACACCATGTTATAATGAGTTCATAGAAAAATGAATGGGCATCAAAGTGAAACTCCAAAGTTTATATTAAAACATTAATTCTATATGTTGCAAATCATGCAATCAAAAAAACTTCACAATTGTGTACGGTATCAATAATGGCTTGATATTAAATATTTTTTCTGTAAGTTATTTCACCAAGTTTTAGTGTTTATACCTACTTATTTAACATCCACAGCTGTCAATAACCTTATTCGTTCTACAACATTCCTTTTTGTCCATTTAATCAATTGTTTTAAATACTAACTATTATTTTGATTTTGGCGTGTGTATTTCTATGCCATATATTATGTTTACAATTCTTTATAATTGTTCCACAAATATAAATTAAACACTTTTTTTTAGACAGTTTGAAACTATCTACCTATATATAAGAGAGACCTGCAATCACTGTAGTTTATTTAACTAAGTAAGTAGAACAAATTTATGAATATGATAAATCGTCTTTCTCATCTTTGATAAAGTAAACAAATCTCCCGTAATACTGTAATTTTCATATCGAACCTAGGTTCGTCTGGTTTAAGTTAGAATACACGATTAAAATATATTCTTATAATGCAACACCTCATAATACCTTTGTGGTGACAATTTTAATCTAAGTGTGTGCAAATAAATGGTTAAAAAGAATGAACTACCGGTAAGTATTTAAGTAAACTGTAGTGAAATACGTGGTTTTAATTGTAACCCCTCTTTCAGGGCAGGGAGAATTTTATTTTTGGGGGGCTTCAAAATCGTAGGTTTATGACATGACATAATGTAAAACTTACTAATAAACCCTAAGAAATAACGTTATTCTATTCAGTAGATACTTTTTTTTACCCTCCTTTCCCCCCAGTTAATGTTTAAAAAACTGGATGCTTTAAGAAGTTATTTGCTGTAGGCCTAGTCCCCCNTACTTCTACAGGCTAATAATTGAGGTAGGGCCTAGTCCTTCAGCAGATTTTTGAAAAGTAGAAGTCTCTAAGAAGTGTTAACCAGATTTTGATTGATTTAATTATATAACTCTAGAAGCTATTTGGAATGGTCTTTGTCTGGATCTTTTTTAATTAAATGCCTTTCAAAGCTATTTAAAGTGGCCTTAAACTAAAATACATGTTTTTAAATTACTTTATTTGTAGTATCGCACCCCTATCCCCCACCCCCCTCAAGGGTTATTTTTTTAATCAGCTGCCTTTAGTAGCCATTTAAAGTCGCCCTTCTCTAGTACATTTTTGAAACATGAATGCCTTTTGAATTTGTTTGATATAAGGCCATCTTTAAGCTTTATATTAAAAATGGGGTAGCATTTGAACCTTATAACCCTCCTTATTCTACGCTTATGCTCCCTTTAAACCATGATGAAAGACAGATGCAAGTAAGCAAACCTGAACCCCTCTCCCCCTACCACTTATAAAGGGCTACATTTGGAATTACATCCTTGCACATCTCTACTTTTTTTTCACATGCATCCATCTCTTTACACTATTATGAAGTTAAAATTTAGAGGAATTGTGCTCATGTTTGCAAGAAAGAAAATTGGGAAAACTTTTTTTTTAATCTCCAGGCCTATAGACACTGCTGGATTTGAACCCCTTCTCTTAACCAGGAAACCAAATTAAGATGAGATTGACTTATTAGTCCATGGGCTGGGAGTAGTAGAAGTTTTTATAGACATGTAGTGATTATTGGAGTAAAAGTTAAAGATGTTTCATATTATTCACAAGTGGATTTCAACAAAATATTGCACATACACATAAGTAGGCTACCAGTTTAATTATCGATAAACTAGTGACCTAGAAATGAAACTAGTAATTTATTTGAGCCAGCATCAACCTGGCTCATCTTCAGGCTTTCGGATAGTATTTCATAGGTCCCAAAACCCTTATCAAGCCAATGTAGTTGTATTATAAAGTTATAAAATAAATTACCATCGGCATTTTGTTTTAATTTATGTTTCCATTAAAGAAAATAAACACACCTTTGCAAAACCACAATCTTGATTCTCTATAGGCAAATAACATTTATTCTAATTTAAATACATTTTTATTTATTTCACCCATACAAAATAATTTTAGTTTTTAATAATCTAATTTAATTACTTTTTTTATTGCACCTATACAAACAAAGCCTAAAAATAATTTTATTTTCACACAATTCAAACTAGGCCTAGATACAAATAGCCAGCCGAGAAAAAAACTTAAGTTGACACAATTCAAAATAAATACAAATATCCAGCTTAGCGAAATGTAAAAGGAAAAGAACAAAACATAATACACCCCTTTAACTATAGCTAGGATAAATTTTTTAAGTTAATCATTGAAAAGTATATCACCATGGAGAATTTTTCAGGGTAAAATTGAATATGCCTGAATAAAAACCACATGTTTTAAAGTTGTTTCAGAATGTAGGTATTATAACAACGTGGAAAGTTAAACTTTCTGCACTGTAACAATATATTTGAAAAGCTATTAGTTGATTTACATAAACACCAACATTAACAATATCAAATTAAAATTTATAGCAAGTGAACAAAAGTATCTAACAATTCTGGGAACAAAGATCAAAAGAAAGAATAACTTTTTCTTGTCAAACTATTAACTTAGGCCTACATCTTAACTCTTCATTGGATGCTATTTCATCTATTATTTCATTTTTGTTTTGAGCAAGTCTTTTTCAAAATAAATTGACTAAAGGGGAGACAAAATAATTTGGCTTTATAAATTTGAAAGTGGCGCACAGGTTAGTAAAGACTCCGGATCACACTATATTTATTGTAAAACAGAAAATGCTCAAGGTTAAGGCTTATAGCATTTTTCGAGGACGGAATTTTATTTACCTTGTGTTTACCTTGAAGCTCTGTGACTTGAATGGGATATAGTTTTCAAAATGTTTTTTTGGTGATAGATGGGGTTTGGACTTAAGAAATTTCTTAGTTTAAGCAAATCAATAGGGTCTTCAAAGTCATTTGAATCTGCGTCAGATGGGCTTGTTTTGGATTCATCTGTTTATTTAGCAATGAGTGGTATTTCTTTGGCATTTCTATCGACAACTGAAATGGATGATGCCGTTGTTTCTGATTAATCTAACGTATCGACAATCTCCATATTCACATCTGCAAATGGAATTTGAAATGAAGGAAAACAAATAGAATGTATCTTGTTTAATTCCACACATTAGTCATCAGAAGAATTTTTTCAAAAATAAAAATCTAATTTTAAGATTTAGTAAAAAAGGCTTCATATTTGCCTGGAACATTATGGCATCATAGTTCTATTTTTTCTGCACCAGACCATAAAAATTATAAACTCGACTTATTTTAGAGAAAGAAACATGACACATATGTATTACATTAATTTACTACTTTAAATAATTGAAACCATTGCAAACTGAGTAAGACGACTGCCCAAACTGTGTGCACTGGTTTAAAATAGGAAGGTGGTAGATAGAATACACAAACATAGTTGTAACTTTGAAAATCACTAGTGTGCACAAAAGTGTGCGATGGGAGAGGCAGTGGTCAAATGCATTGCAGCCCCCTGACCACTTCTCGTACACATGTTACAATGCAACACAGAATTTTTATTCTGAGGAAGGGCATCTGGAGGAGGAAGCACTCCATATTTCAAACTTGCATAGGATAGGGGAAAACACTTTGTTATTTAAAACTTGTAAAAGTTTATGATGATGTAAGAGATTTTATTACATTCCCCTTGATAAAATTACATCACATAACAAACAACAATCATTATATTGCATCTGCCATGGGGCCAACTCTGGGAACCCGTTGGCACATTCTGGTCAGCAATCTACGACTAGCCAACCTGGCCAGGCTGACTTCGCTTTCAGCAAGTATTTTATAATAACTTTTTATCTTTCACTTGGTAGCTCTAGACGTCTCATATTGCTTGTACTCCTCACCTACTCTTTAGTGTTGGCCTATGTCTCACATTGTGAAGAATAATCCAATTATGATTTTTAATTTAAAAATCTTGGCATTTTTAGATCAACAAATGTCTTTGTATTATTAATATATTAATTACTTAGCTCCAAGAGTCGGTCTTGTATAACATCCAATGACGTAGAAATAACAACTAGTGATGTCATCCTTCAGACTACTCCCGAGGGAAGAATCCAGGCCACCAGAAGTCGCAAGGAAAGAGAACGCAACCCAGACAGAATTACTCTTGATAGGTATGCTATAATTTGTTACATGCTGTCCAAATAATATAATTTGGGGTAGTACTTATCATATAAAGTAAATAAGATTTCTTAGGCCTTATTTAAAAACAAGAATGAGTCAAATTGAAAGGTGAGAAAGAAATGAGTGGCGTTGATTTGCAATATAATAATGTACTTTCATGCAGACGGTCTAATAGCAAGAAAATCCATGCCACTTCACTTCTCATTCACTCTTCACTTTTACTCATTCTTGTTCTTAGATATTATGGTCTTTTATTTCCAAAATATTAACATTTTATTATTAAACTTAACTTAGTAAATTAATACATAAATAAAAATATAATTTCTTTAGCTATTTTTACAAAATAAAAAACTTGCCAAAAAACAGTATATTGGTTGACCATGTTGCTTAAATGTTTTTGAGAACAGGTGGCTCAACTAAAACTAAATCCCAAAGAATTATTGTTTTTTACAAACACGCAATAATCATATACAAAGACTGCACTTAACCTTTTTTTCATAGCAAACTCAACTCTTGCAAATGAGACACAATTATCTTTTTAACTTGTTTGAAAAAATCTTGAACATCAACAAATGAAACCACATAATGACTTATCCTCCCGAAAGAATCCATCTGCACTAAACCAATTACAATCGCCACACTCACTAGAGGAAATCACAAATATAAAAGCCCAAATTAATGTTTATATTATCATACAAATTTAGCTTTCAAACCTTCCATTATATAATTAATGTTATTACACAATCTATCTTAAACTAACCTAACCTTTCATGCATAGTAGATTAAAATTTTGAAAAATATTGAGCAAATAAACACTTTAATTTCTGTATGGAAAGATGACATCATACACCACAAATAACAAACTGTAATGCAAAGAGTATAAGTCATCACAAAAGATAGTCATTATTTACATTTATACGCTTCTCCACTGATTTTAATTAATTTTGTTTTGGTTGTTTGGCTACTCAAAATTTATAAATTCTGTATTATTCGATTTGACTTCTTCTTAAGTATCTACTACCTATGTAATAATAATAAAAATAAAATAAATAAATAATAATAAAACAATAATAAAAATAAAAACAATAATAATTGTATATTTATATAAATTATTACTATTATTATTTGTTAATATATATACACACAATTATTACTATTATTATTTGTTAATATATATATATATATAGTAAAAAACAAAGAAAATTATTTTTAAATTCTCCATAGGCCTAACTAAGGTACTATTCCCACATAATTTTCCAATAAGTTAACCCATAACTTAGATAATCAAAACACTGTTCATTTTAGGAGGGGCTTGACTCAGCTGCCAGTTATTGTGGGGGAGCCACGGCTGCGCTTGTTGTCACTACAACACAACCTGCTTGCTAGATTGGATGGGCTGTCTGCACTAGGACTTTGTCGCCTTGTGTTTCTTGACCTTTATGATAATCAATTAGAAAGAATATCAGGACTTGATACTCTCATTAACCTTCGAGTACTACTCATTGGTAAAAACAGGTATTGATTGCTCTTCTTATGTGACTTGTATAAATTTATAATAACTTGCTATAAATACTAGTTGCTAGTTTTACATCAAATCATACTTTTAATTACAAATTAAATTTAGGATTTGTTTATTAGACAAGAATTCCTAATACTTTATTTTGTAATAGGGTGGTTGAGAAAGTGAAAAATGTAGAAGTGTTAGACTTACATTAACACAAGTATTGAGTGCATCCCACCCCCTCTTCCCCAAATATATATTTTCTTTGATGGAATGAAATTCCTTCACATTAAACTTAAAGAGCCCAACTCTGCAACCACCCCCCTACATGGTAGTACCTAACTTAAGTAGCTCGAGCCAGGTGTCCCATCGGTGTGCAGTTTTCTGTAATTTACTTTTGAAAACAGTGAAGCTTAAACCAGTGATACTGTTTTATTTTAGAATGAAAATACTTAAACTGGAACCAATGTTGCTGTTGTAAAGATAAGAATGCTTAAAACCACATTTCAATATGTTTTCTATTCAAGCATAATCTTGTCTCCAATGGTTGGTTAATGTCTCATGGTATGGGTTCTTAAATGCTTTACCAACAGTTAAAGATTTATTTTATTAATGAGAATATTTGACGTTAGAGTGTATTTGTCTCATACATGTGTACAAAGGACCACAAACTGGAGAATCATCTCTGTCATTGTTATGCTAGCTAACAATCTCCACCTTGTCAGAGCTTCAAGGGTATAGATTAAGGCTCTCATTAGAACACAACACTGTATAAGATATATATCATCATCATTCTCAACTATTTCCAGGCTTAGTAAGTTAAGTAAAATACTGTCATCTTCCTCCTTTAATAGCTTTCATTCTTCTTTTCTCACTTGCACACTTTATGTTATCTGCTATTCCTATCTTTTCATGGTCTCTTTTATGATACTTTTTCTACATACTTTATCTCCATCATTATCATTGATATTTTCTCTTTATCCACCAACATTACATGCCTATACCATCTCAGCATTTATACCTCTACTATCATTCTCATACTCCCTGTACTCCCACTCTTTCCTGGATTTCATTCCTTATCCAGTTTCTCCTCTTGACAGATAACATACTCCTCACAAACTTCATTCATACATCCTCCACTTTCCTAGTCTTTCGTATATTCAATGTTTATGATTCTGCTGCATATGTGACTAAGTACAAAGTACACCCTATACATCACTTCCTTGCTCTACAAGGGCATGTCTCTTCTCCATTGCAGGTTTCTTACATACCTATAGAGCATATCCCCTTGCTGCCCCCGCCCCCTTCTTATTAGAACCTCTCTACTCTCTTATTTAACTTCAAATAGGCTTCCAAGATATTTTACTCTCTAGAGAATTATCAGCTCTATTCCATCCAACTTCATAGCTTTACCATGCCTTATCCTCTTCTATATCATTATCATAACTTCACACTTCGCCGTCATATAACTATTGTGTACTAACCTTCTTTGGTATCGACACTTCATAATACTGGCAGTACCAATTCATCATCGTTGCATGTCCATGAATAATACAACCCCCTCTTTATTAATAAAGATTCTAATTCAGCCTGAAAATTTCAAATGATTTGCGTTTATTGGGATAGTAAAGGTAAAAACGAGCTTTTATTGTTTTTTGTTGAAGGATCCGTCGTATTGAAGGCCTAAGTGTCTTAAGCAAACTAGAGGTGTTAGATCTTCATGGCAACCAGATCTACCAAGTGGGAGGGTTGTCCACACTGGGAGAGTTGAAGGTCTTAAACTTGGCCGGTAACCAAATACGAGTAATTGGGGCCACAGACCTTCAAGGGCTGAGATCATTGCAAGAAATGAATCTGAGACGCAACCGCATCAAGCAGCTGCAGGGTTTCACAGACACACCACAACTGCAGAAACTATTCTTCAGCAACAATGAACTTCTCACGTAAAGTATTAAAAGGATTAAACCTTTTATTCATATTTGATTTCATAGCCTCCAGCTATTAGGAGAAACTCTCTATTTTATTATGTGATGAGCTAAAAATGTTATAAGTTAATTCAAAAATATACTTAAACTAGTGATTACCTGCATCATTGGTTGCATGTTAAAAACGTTCACAAAAGATTGGATTGTTGATGATCCTGTTTAGGTATATTGATGGTGGCTTTACTTAAATGGTTTTCAATTTTCCTTCCACCCAAATACAGCACCATTTTCTCTAGATTCTATTTTACTCATCACTATCTCATTAATATAAATATATCTTATAAATAATAACGCAATGGAATTTATATAGTTATTTCCTTTATATTTATTTTATTGTCTGTCATCAACAATTAGTTATATATTTTAATTTTATATAAAATAATAACTATGATTCTTTTGACTTCAGGGTTGAGAACATGAGATGTATTGTAAAGGCCACGCAACTCAGGGAAGTTTCTGTGGATGGCAACCCTGTTGCGCTAGGTGGAGATTGCGTGTCATTCCTAGTGTCCTACCTGCCACAGCTACGGCTGCTATCTCGCATGGAAATCACCCCTGCAGTAAGGGATGCAGCAATGGGCTGGAGGAACACTCACGAAGCTGCCATGACAGGGCGGGTTGATAGTTCCAGTGATGTTAGGCGGGAGGAAGTCATATCCAACGCTCGGACAAACTGGGAGCTGCTACGTTCGCAGACCAGATGTTCTTCATGTGAGTTTTAACCATGGGTCAATTATTCATGCTCCATAGGTAATATCAATATACAATTATAATATTCAAAGATAGTACTGTATGTCAAAAGTATTTCTTCCAAACAATGTTGAAAAAATCTGACCTTCATTCATAAAGTGTACTAGGAATATGCAAGGTTTGAAACGTCGACTTTACTTCAAAACAAGTATCAGCTTTGACTTCGCTTTGAAATAAAATCTGTCCTGGACAGTTATGAATTACCAATAAAAATATTGACAGCCAAAATACTTAATTTATGGTCAATTATTACCATTTTATAATATTATTTAAGTGATTGAATTGAATTTGTGTTAGTAACTTTTGTTATATTAGAACAAAATATTACAAACACTTATCCAACACCTTAGCTCAGTAGTTAGTGTTTCTTTCTACTGAGCTAAGGGTTTTAGGTTCAATTCCCAGCATGGGCAAAAAATTATCAGTGGTGTAATGTGGGTTTACCCTTTCACAGTTATGAATTAATGGCTGGGGACTGGATGTTGTGCCTGTCCTAGTCTTAAGTTATATTATAAGGCATATGAAGCTACGACAGGCCTAACAAACTGGTAGTGGAAAATATATGGCTTGAATATAAAACTGACCCAGACAACATGCTGAAAACAATAATAGATGTAAAATTATAAAACATATGTTCAAAACATTTTCCAAGTGATTTTATTGCATATAGTTATATAAATAACCCCAATAAAATAGGGGGTTTTCAAGCAAAAAACAACCCTAACAAAAAATATTCGAGCTTTCACAAATCCATCTTCTTTAGATTATCTGCCATATAGTGAAGATCAAATCTTTTGTAGTTGTCGATTCCCTGAGTTTGTGGCATTTCATCTCTCCTCCATCCTCCCGTTTTTTTCTTATTTTCTATTCCATTCCACCTCTACACTTTGCATTTAATCCTTGGGCATTAAGCTTCTTGCTTTTCTTGAATACAATTCTCTTTCCTTTTCATTTTTAAGCATACACACCCGATTCTTCTTTCTTGTTTTCCCACTTTTCTCCTAGATTCCTATCCCACTAAATCTGCCACCAGCAATCTGTGGTCAATATCTAAAGACACACTTTGTATAACCCAAACATTTTGCCTTTTCATTTCTTTGTCTATAAGGAAGAATTAATCTATTACAGCCCTTTGCTCCCCAAATCAACTGGCTCTAGTAATTTTATGATTTTCTCTTTTCTTCTTGTATTAACTCTTTGCCACCTTCATTTCATTTCATGCCCAAATTCCAGTAACCCTCTATCCTCCTTATTTCTCTTTATAGCACTTAATTAATAAGATATATCAAACAATATATTGTATGAATAATTGATTGTGTGTTTTATGTGATTTGTTAAGTTTTTATCAGGTTTAAAAGTGTTTTTCTTTTGTTGCAGCTATGAGCCTAAGCTCTTCACTGCGAGATCTGCGCATGGACCGTGAATTTGATCTGAAAGTCTTATCAGACAGAAATGTACACAGTGATTCTGGTCTGGGTAGCACAGCCTCCTCTGTATGTACAGATCCAAAGGGTATTGTCCCCATCAGTGCTGAGGTTCGACGACTAAACTTTTCTCGCAGAACAGTGTCTCATGAGTCGAAAGGCTCGATTAAAACTGTATCGTCCAACAGTGTGGATTTTTTCAAGCTGCCACCCATTCTGGCGGTTTTATCAAAGTGTGTTTGTTTTATTTTTATCATTAGTCACTCTGGTTGAATATTATCTAGTTACTTTCACTAGACTGTTAAATTTTATTGGTAGCTCTGCAGTAATGTATTTATATTTTAGATATTTTCGCAGACAGTTTTGTTTTGTCAAGTGCATTAATAAGATTCTCCTTAGTCTCAAGTCCAATTTGTTATGAGTATTGCTACTTTACATTTGTCAGACCAGTGGTAGACTAGCTTGCAACTATTTTTATATATATATATATATATATATATATATACACACACACACACACACACACAAAAGTTAATTACTGAACAACTTTATTATCAGATGATTTAATATAGTATAATTCTTTCTCAATATAGCACTCCCACCGATAAGCTAGGCCCGGCTGAAATATCATCCGGTGAAACAAGTGCTGGCTTGCGTCGGTGTGACAGTCTGTCAAGTGTTGAGCCTAACGTAGATAGTTCACAAAGTTCACTGACAAGTGATTCTAGCAGCGGCAGTAGCAGTGGTGAAGAGGATGACCTTGTATCCAGTGAGGAACCCCCAATTGTAATTAGTAAAGTTTGCGAGAAGCCTTTGAGCAGGAACATCAAGAGTGCCACACAATATCGCAAACATTTGTCAAGGAGGATTCAAGCTAGAGCTACAACTAGCAGGCCACAGCAGAAAACAGTCGGCAAAGTACGAGAGCAAGGTATGAAGTATAGGAAGTAATGTCTTGATTTTACATTGAAAATATAATTTAGTAATGAATAATTACAGTTCAAATATTATATTAAATTAAATAGGTTTTTAGGAATTACACCTGGACACAGGAATAAAATTAACCTGAAGGCCTCAGGTTCAATACCCATATCTATATGTGTTTTTTCATCATGCTAATAATACTAATTGTTTCACTTTGGAGATGTGCCTAAATTTATCACTCAGCTTACCATAATAAACTATCAATGAAGAAACAGGTAGCAAATCTTGATTCATTGTTACCTGGTCGTCACCAGAGGAAGAGAATAACTCCACTACAAAGAACCAACAAATGTATCTCGGTGGAAGCATGTTCGACCTGTGTTCCTGATTCTAACTAATGAAAGAAAAACTTAAGTTTGAATTTTGGCTGAATACTTACAATGAATGTTCACCTTTGCAGTCCACTGCAAGTGTTTATGGATTCTAACTTTAAGGAGGTGGCTTAGTGCAAAATAGCTTGTGTTTTTTTGCATTGTTAGCCAGTGTTGCACATCAGGACATTGCTCAATAAATGTTTCTAGGACCAGGTCCGTCAGCAACATATTTAAAAGATCGAGCGGTAAAACAAATAAATATCGAATATTAATTTGTGATGATAAAATAACGTTAAAATTGAGTGTGTAGAGTTACATACCCATTAGTTCCTATTTAAAATACCACTCATTTAACAACAAAATATGTTAAATAGTAGACATGTAAGCAGTTTGAGATACCTATTTAGTTTATATCTTATGTATCAAAATAATATTGATGTAGGCTTCAATCGGTTTACACTGAAAGGTTACAGGAATACTTTAATGGACAAGACTAGACTAGACTATATCCATATTTTATAAGCTACATTGCTACACCATAGTTATTCATAAAAGAAAACCTGCTACCTTTTAAGATAAATGGGCCCTATATGATTCATTAAAATTTCGAACTGATTTAACTTTTATTGACAGACAGAACCCACATCAGTGGTCGAAATATAAGGCAGGATTCACAAACTCATGGCCCACGAGACATAGCTGACCAGTCCATTTGTCTACAATATCTTGTATTATTACTATTCGGCCTGCATTCATGTACTCGCACAAAATACAATAGTTTAACTTTAGTGTTTACTACATAATTTTGAATAACAGACCCTTAGAACTATTTAAAACCATATATTTTTGTTTTAACTTTAAATACGAGTGTGAGAATTTTAATCTACACCGAGAAAATACCAGTTTTTAAATTATTTCAGATATATATTAATTATTTTAAATGCATAGCAGCAAATAGATATTATATACCAGCATTGGTGGCCATGCGATATTGTATCTTGCCTCCTCTATCAAATAAATCCTTCACCTCTGACAAGACATCTTGTGAATGTGAGGAATGCCAGGCCTCCACCGTGGTTCGGATTCCACGTTAAAACTGTAGGTCCTACATTTCATCTCACAATCACCCTACCATTACACATTAGCGTAAGTGCGTAATACCCGAATGGGTAGTAAGACGCGGTGCTAATAATAATAATAATAATAATATCAAATAAAGTCATGTTTTAATAGGGTCATTTTGTGAGATTGTTTTAAACAAGATATCACACATTTAAAAAAATGTATAATTAAAATCTAAACCTGATAACTGGTCAGACAGAACTTTCGCCTTCATTTTGGTGAAAACAATAATAAAAAATATCTAACCACTTCTTAAATAAATTGGTATTTCTAAACGTCTGCAATTCTTCTCAGTGTGTTCCTTAACCATTATAATTGCAACCGGCAGCGAGTCAGAATATTTAAAAAAGTCCCATTGTGTTTCAAGTTTTCTTTGTAATGTGCATTAAGAGTAAACTTATTTGTGTGGCAGGATTAGGGTATATAGAGATGAGGGGTGGGGTTAGAGACAGGGAGGTCGCTCAGCGCTACCTGAAGATTGCTTGGTGATAGTCGACTGGTTAACTCGAGGAGCTCATATTTTGCATCTGCCTTCTAGTAAATTTGAGTTTAAAGTGAGTTGTTTAAAAAATGCTAACTTGATCGCTGTAGTCACCTGGTTCCGGACCTAGCGATTCTAACATTGAAGGAGTAAAGCCTCGAAAAGGAGTGCAACACGTTTAACCTAGTGGTTGTGGATCTATTCTTTCCTTGTATGTGGGCTAGGACGGTTTAGTAAAATGCCTCCATGTTCCCTCCTTCCACAATTATTCTCCTCTCACTTGCACACTTTCTTTTATTTACTGCTCCCATCTCTTTCTTGGGCTCCCTTTCAATATTTTTTCTTCATACTTTTCTCCATCACTCTCTTTGGTATTCTCTCCTTTTTCATAATTATATGCCCATACCATCTGTCTTCTTCCTCTATTATCTTTTATGTACTTCCTGTACTCCCATTCTTTCATGGATGGTTTCATTCTTATCATATTTCTCCTCATGAAAACATTTTCGTGGCCTCCACTTTTTTAGTCTCCCTAACATTCAATGTCCATGTTTCTGCTGCATATATAACTATGTACTATTATATACTATACACCTTTTACAGCACTTATTATATACACTTCAAGTGTGTATCATAAATCATCATTGACCTCTTGTTTTGTTGCCTCATTTTATAGTTGTCCTCTAGGATTCGAATCAGATATATCAATAGCATTAGTGTGGCCAACCTTAGCAGGGTATGTGTATATGTTTTTTATATAATTATAAATTCTCTTTGAATAAATAACTATTTACCTTTTTCAACAATTCACATCTTTGTACCCTTTGAATAAAACCTTTCGCCATTAGTGTGTCTTTTTTCCAGGAGGTGACTTCCTTGTTGAAATTTGTGGCCGGGTGTTGAATGTGTATGGTCAAGGATCGTTGCGTTTTATTGACCGGCCTTGGAGTGCAGGGAAAGCCTCTGATGTCAACACTGTCAAATTCAACTACGTCAATTTCAACAGTATGGTGTATATTCTGCCTCGTATCAAGCAGCGTTTCCCAGGAGCAGAGCACTTCTTGTTCCGAGAGACCAACATATTTTGTCTTGGACAGCTTAACGCTCTGGCTGACATTCAAGGACTGTCTTCACTTCGAATTGAGATGGAAGGAAATCCGATTATAAAGAAAGATTGGAGATCATATGCGATATACAGGCTTTCTCATTGGGGATTGCACATGATCAATGATAAAGAAGTTTGTATAATTTATTTATTTATACTGGACAAGTTTCATCTCATGACCATTCTTACAATTTTGATAATTACCTATATCATATATTTAACTTAAGCATAAGGTTGAATACCTAATAAAAAAAAAAGATTGAAGCTTGATATTTTAAACATAAGTCAAATTACAACTATTGTTTTATTTACCTAGATACACAAAATTTGATGTTCAATTTTCCCGATAGTTAAGGTTGTGTGAAGCTTCAAAAACTTTAACTTTGCTTCAAATATATTTCAACTTTGAAGCCAGAATGTATGATCAAAGCAATGTTTATGAAGCTTTGGCAATAGAATTATTGACATAAAATTCACATTAATTTTTTTTAAATGTACTTTTTACATTAATGTGCCAAAAATGTGAAGTAATTAAATAATTATATTGTGATAGTAAATAGATTTATCAGCTTAAACCGAAATATGCCAAATGTCTTTGCAATAAAAGTTTTATAAACATTTATCATCATCATCATCATCAGTTTACAGCCACTGGCCAGGTCTGTTGGAACACAAGCCCCTTCTACATATTCTTTCTACCTACCACCTCCTCTCGTCTCCACACTTCTCTGCACTTCCTTCATCCACCTTTTCCTTGTTCTTCCTCTTGGCCTTCTTCCCTACATATCAATATTCAACATCTTTGGTGTCTCTTCCTCCTCTGTTCTCCTCACATGGTATTACCATCTTAGTTGTGCCTTCTCTATCCTGCCTTGCACTGGCTCCTCAACTATTCCTTCCACCCTTTCATTTCTCATCCTATCCATTCTTGTCACTTCTATAGTACTTCTCAGATTTCATTTTACAGGCTTGAATTCTTTGATTCTGCTCCTTGTTAGCATGTAAAGTTATATAAATATGCATATTTTAAATATAATATATATGTTATATTTCCAAAATAAAATGATAAAAAATATCCCAACTTTTATTTGGTTTCGAAATTGTGTTATATATTCAATAAGACTTAAATTCGATTTTCTTTTAATTGAACTTCACACACACCCTGATAATTATATAGTTTACCCATCTCAAATAGTTGATATTAATGCATATGATACAGATATAAACATTTCTTTTAAAATAAAAATCTATTTTTTTTTGTAAACCTCATCTTTGTAAGGGTATATTAATAGAATAAAGCATTTGTCTGTCATGAGCATTGCACGATATCTACCGAATGCAGAGGTCTAAAATTTTAAAATTAGTAGCCACTGTGCATGAATATATGCACCTTGAAGTTCCCGACCTTTCTCTGATTTCCCTGAATCATTTCCTAAAATTCCCGACTCAAAAGTATGTCACACCCGTCTTCCTTCTCCTCCCCCACCCCATGTTTTTTATGAATAATAATAGTAAGTTTCAAAATTTAAATATGTTTTTATTTGTATTAACATTAGGAATTATAAAATATATTACACAGCAACAAACAAAAAAATACCGTTGGGAATCACATTGTAATTTACTGATTTAATGATTATTCTATTTCATATTTTAAGTAAAACAACATTTTCTCAGGGTTTTTTAATTCACCAAATTCCTGACTTATTCCCTTTTTTCCTGACCACTTTAAATTCCTGGCTAATCCCAGTTTTCCCGGATGGTAGACAGACACCTTGTTACCCCAGGCACTTCTGCTAATTAAAAATAACACAGGTTATATTTGAATTATACAACCCTGTTTGTGTGGGGTTATTCCGCAGATAACAGAAGAAGAAATTACATCAGCCTGTGATGAGTTTCAACCCTTAAGCAATATTGTGCTTCTCTCTCTACCAGACACTTTACTGCAACCTCTTCTTACTCGCTTGCACCTGGAGGGGAACCGGAGCAACAACCAGCCAAGTGCAAAGCAATGGTTGTTTAATGCAGACCCTGCACTCAGAAGCGTTGTTAGCAAGGAGGCCTTACAATGGAGGAAAGGAGGGTTAAGTCAGGTCAGTGTTGATTTTTTTTATTTATTGCATCCTTATAGACTGGGCTATATACATTTGAATCGCACTGAGGAAGGTAAAATTTAGAGGAAATATGCCTGCATTTTCATGGAGGTAGAGTAGGAAACGTAGGTTACCTGATGGTCTAGGGGTAAGGTGTCAGACTTATGTGCTGGGGTCCGGGGTTCAATCCTCAGTCCCGACACAGATTTATCTGATTGCCAAACCCTTCCTTCACCTCTGACAAGACGTGTATTAATCACAGATTGAGAATGTGTGGAATGCCAGGCCTCCATCATGGTTCGGATTCCACATTAAAATGTAGGTCGTCCATTTCATCTCACAATCACCCTACCACTACACAATGATGTAAGTGCGTATAAACCGAACAGGTAGTAAGATGCGGTGCAAATAATAATAATAATAAGAAGAGTAGGAAACCATCTCGGGATACCCGGCCGGGATTAAAACCCCTGACTCCGGCAAACAAGACAAGATGAGCAGGACAGTTAGACCTTATGCCTGCCTACCTTTGCAGGCCATCATTGATAGCTGTAATAGTTTTGAAAAGATTATTTGTTTACTAAAATAACTGATAGATGATTTTCATTTTCATTTAATTGAGGTATTTAATGTGCACTTTCTTAATTTGATACCATAGCTCAGTCGGTAGCGTATCTTTCTACTGAGCTAAGGGTCCCAGGTTCAACTCCTGGCATGGCAGAAAAATTTATCATTGGTGAAATGTTGGTTTACCCTTTCATAATGATGAATTAACGGGCGGGGACTGTATTTTGTGCTTGTCCTAGTCTTAAGTTATAATATATAGCATATGAAGCTACAATAGGCCTAGCCATCCAGTAGTGGAAAATATATGGCTTGAATAAACTGACCCAGGCCACAGGCTAAAAACAGTAATGTATGTAAAGTAAATGTGCACTTTCAGAACCAACTAACTTATATAAAGAAGAGATACAAAATCCAGCCGTTCTGTCATTAATTTCATCATTGTGAAAGGGGAAACCCAATTTTCACCAACTATAATTTTTTTTACCATGCCGAGAATTGAACTTGGGACCCTTGGCTCAATAGACAGACATGCTACTGACTGAGCTAAGGTGTCAGACCTGATGGATGAAAAATAACATTGATGTTATTATGATTGGTTGTGAGAAGCTTATTTGTGTGTCTTTGTTTAGTAATAACATGCTTCATTAGCATTACTAGGAGCGATTTTTAAAACTATTGTTGTGTCATCTTGGGTTGCGACTTGCAAAATAATTAATATGGTATTCTGAATCATTTTTAAAGTGCTATAGAATATTAAATGCTGGTTGATGTACTGACAGGAAGATATAATGTGGAGACGTAAAGGCCGTGCATATTTGAGTGACCTCTTGGATACAACATGCGCTGCGGTGGAGAAACTGCACATGCTGGAGGAGCAATGGCCGTCCATCCTGTCAGAACTGGTCACCGAGACATTGGTTGACTATTCCCACTTAGATTCCTACATGAAGAAGTGCATGCAAGGGTTGAAACTTTAACAGACATCTCACGTGTATATTCACTTTTCTTTTAATCACATCTTACTACCTTCCACTAATGGGGTAAGTGTGTTAAAGGTAGGATTTTAAAGAAATTTGCCCATAATTTTGTGGAGAGTGGAAAATTATAAAAAAACACCCTTAGTGATTTTAACCTTCACCACCAAACAAGGTCAGATGAGTTGTTTTTTTGCACAGCGTCTTACTTTAGGGTTATACACTTATGTACTAATTACTCTAAGATGTTAGGGATTAGAAAAGTTGAATTTAAAGGAAGTGTACCCGAATTTTCATGAAGGGATGGTAGAAAAACATTTAGGAAAAGCAACCCTTAATACACCTGATTGGGGGATGTTCTTTCATATATGAGATTATCCAACTCAAAAGTGAAAAATAAGTGTTCCTTGAATAATGATATTCTAACTAAATGGCTTTGAATAAAACATTGGAAAAATCATGTTAGCACAATTATATCGACAAACTTGCTGAAATAAGAGTAATTAGTCAAGGTAAGCCTAATGCTTTGTTTTCAGGTTAAAGCACTATTCAAAGATTTAACCCCAAACCCCAGCACCAAAAATAAATAATTGTTTTAATTAGATTGTTTGCTCCAGGTTCCGGAATGGTTAAATTTAAATTGTATACAAAGGTATTTCCCTTGGGTTAAACATTGTAAAAGGAAGGCAGACATTTGATTTGATAAAAAAATATGTATATGAAAAATGATGAATTAGCTACCTTTCTAAGTAATTATTTGAGCTTACTCACTAGACATGAAAAAAAACCTTTTATTTGTTGAATGTTTAACAATGAGGTCAAATGGCCAAATGATTTTACATCAAAATGAAAATTAATAAAAATAAGGAAAGATAAACTAATTAAGTAAAAATTAAGGGAAGAAAATTTAGAATTCAAAGATTAGTTATTATTATTAGCACCGCGTCTTACTACTCGTTTGGGTTATACGCACTTACGCTAATGTGTAATGGTAGGGTGAATGTGAGACAAAATGGAGGAACTAGAGTTTAACGTGGGATCCGAACCACGGTAGAGGCCTGGCATTCCATCAAAGATTAGTTGTTTTATTTGTAATTTACTCTAAATAACTTTAATATGCTACATTTGTGACTATAAAAATACATAATAATATGTTAATTTAATTGTCTAAATATTCTAGTCATCATATCAACTATTTCCAGACTGTGGCCAGGTCAGTTTAGTAAAAAGCTTCTGTTCTTCTTCGTTCATTTCCACACTTTATTAGCCTCCCTCTCGCGGTCTTTTTCCTACATAGATTTTCCCTCATTTTCTTTGGTATTCTCCTTCTCCATCCTCATTACATGACCATACCATCTTAATCGTACACCCTCTGCCCCCACTCATTCCCATAGCCTCCAATTTCATAGTTTCTCATGGACATATTTCTGCTAGTAATTTGCATTTAAAAGCTTACTAATATAATATTTTTAGTCAAAAGACATGAATGAACTTATTTTTATTAAAGGCTCAATGCACCAAATTTGTAGCTATATTCCATTCACCGTAGGAATTGACTTCTGAAAGGCCTTTTTCCCTACCATAAATCTACTATATAGTAGGATATTGGTAGGAAAAAAGACCTTTCAGAGAGTAATTCCTACCGTGAATGGAATATATATACTTCATTCACGGGAGGAGTTTACCTCTGAAAGGTCTTTTTTCTTACCAATATCCTACTATATAATAGATTTCTGGTAGGGAAAAAAGTCCTTTCCCAGGTAAACTCCTACCGTGAACGAACAATAGTAGACACAACATTAGTAAGAACATTTTGAATCTTAAGTCATTAGGTGTAAACTCTTTCCAGTGATAAAAATAAAACCTCTTGATTTATATTTTAAAGCTGCTGCATTAATAAAGTGCAGAATTTTATCAGTATTGTCTAATAACTTTAGTACATTATATTAGTGACAAAAAAAACTTATATAAAATGTTTGTAGATAATTTAGTTTGCATAAAGTGTAGGAAGTGAACTTGATACTTCTGTTTTAGTCATATTGATCTTTGTAAACTTATCCTAGTCATAATTATCTTTAAAAGTAAATTGTCCTATTCATGCTTAGAAAGTACGTACCAAATTGTTATTAGTATCAAATAAGTATGTTGTCTTTGCTTCTTTATAGTTAATAATCTGTGCATAAGATACTTACTACTAATTTTATTAATATATATTATAAAACAACAAGGATTTCAGGAGTAGACAGAGATAATCAACAAATTAAAACGATAAATATATTTATCATGGTTGTAAATTACAAATAATGGTTTCAGCTATCTTAAGAGAAGTTATGGTTGTGAAAGTTAAGAAAGTACAAACTATTGTTTAATGTGTGGGATAGAAAGTCAAATAATATTATCATGAGATTTATCACATAAAATTGTAAGCACCTTTTCTGTTTGCTTAAACATGATTTGCAAACTATTTCCCAACATATAGTGATAATAATACATTAAAATATTTTAGAAGCCTTCATTATGTCCAACACACAAAAAATGTTTGTCTAGTAACCGTCCCAAGCGTAAATAATATGGTTTCCGATTACTAAAATATTCTGTAGTATTGGCCATTAAAAAAAGTGCCTGCATTTTGAGTCTAATCAAAAACATTTTTTTAAGATAAATAAAATTTAAAAGAAATACTGTAAAGACAATTATTTATAATATTAGTCTATTTATTTTATTTATGCTGACATCACGTACCCTATAAAATTTGCACAATATGTACAAAAATTTCAGTTATGACTACTGTTATTTATATTTGCATAGTTTTTGTGAAAATCTAGAACACAATATGTTAATTATTTATTATATGGCTTATTATGAAAATACTTCCTGCCCAAAAGTATTAGTAATAACGAGATGCAATGGTTAATATTGATTTTTAAACAAGTTTGTGTTGAATGTTTGCCCAAATTTGCTATTTAACCATTCAGAAATTATTGATGTATTCAGTAAATTTCTATTTTGTTATATCTAATTTTCCATGTTTAAAAGCCTTTCAGGCCTATTTTAGTGAATATATAAAATATTTGTTTTTATTAGAAATGATTTTGTTTAGGAGAAAAATTTCAAAAGTATTGTTGAAAAGAAACCTATTTTTAAATCAAAAAACCTGTGGCATTTGATTAAACGTTTATTATTTCTATCATTATAGTTAGCACAAGTAAATATTAATTAGCAAATAAATTTTAGTTAAAATGTAATTACACATTTTAATTTTTTGAATATAAAGTTTATTAGTAATAGCTATACTATGGTGCTTAAATTGACTGTACACATAATTTAGCACTACTCATCTCAATAGTACTCTTGAATCATCCTATTTTGTGCCTGAAGTGAAAACACGGCACCACCAATTTTGAAACGATATTAAAATATTTTGTAAAAGTTAGAGACAAATCAAATACACTAGTTTCATCAACCATTTCCAGCCCGTGGCCTCTGTCTTTCCATCACTTTTCCTCCTTAAACTACACAAATTTCAATTTGTTTAAAAATGAGGTGGCCCAATGGCGAAATAATTTTATAATAATGGAAATTGATAACAATTAAAAAAAAAAGGAGAAATAAACTAATAAGAGTAAAGTGATTTGGAAAGAGGAAAAATGTGGGAAGGATCCAATGCACAAAGGTAATAGGTATAGGTCTGGGAGCTTGGGTTTTTTCACATTTGAGTCGAGTATTCCTAAAAGCTCCCAAGTTTGAGTGCATTCATAATTTTAAAATGTTAAGAGTATATATTGTTTATTTTAAATGTAAATATCACATCATTAAAATTTGAGATTAAAAAAATGTTCTTAAAATATGAATGACACTCACTTTTATGAATATAAATACTTTTGGAAAAAAGTTATTAAATGAAAATATTTGTTTTTAATTTAAAAATAAGAACAGCACTCAAATAAAATTATATTGCCCAGTATAAAAACTAATTAAAATGGTTTCAATGCTCATGTCTTCAAGGGCATTAAAATTACACTAACAATTTTTTTTTTAAATTAATAAAATGAATAATTGCATGGTGACTTGAAATGTACAATGATGTAAATGATGCTGAAGGAAGTCACCCTGAAAGGATAGTTAGGTTAGGCTTAGATATAATCAAACACACTTCTTTCTCTATGTCTTCTTAAACTTGTACATTTCCCACTTCTTCAAAACTTCCACAGTTGTACATTATTTTGAATTTTCGGAAAACGTTACTTTTTCATTAATATCTCTTCATATGTAAAAATGTCCTAAAATTCAAAACAACATGCAACTGCGGAAGTTTGAAGAAGTGGGAAGTGTTAAAAAGTGTAAGAGGAAACACAGAAGTGTGTTTGTTTATATCTGGGCCTAACCTAACTATCCTTTCAAGTTGGCTTCCTTCACTTTACTCTATTATAGTGTGTTTCTACACTGTCTTGTTAAAAGTAAATCAAATCAACATTTTAATAAGCTAATATTTCCCCAAAATATGCTTAAGTAATTTAATTTACTCTATAAGAAAACATAAGAATCGTAAACAGTTAGAAATTTGAAGTGTTTCATATTTTGTTTATTATTCCTTAATGTAATCGTGCATGATCACATCTTCTGTTTCATTTCCATTCCTCTATGTGCAGTTGCACATGCACATTGTAAGGGCTCTCACTAGACATTATCTTATTGAAAAATTTATTTCAATTCGATTTTTAATGCTAATAAAAATTGATGTTCATACTTTAAAATTAAAAATAATATTTCTAGCAAATAATATGAAATAATAAATTCTTTTAATATAAATGTGGTAAATTTGGTAAAATATGTAAGATCAACATTGATTTTAAACAGTTTAACGAACATACATAATAATATATTCTTGATATATTACATTTTTAATTTAACATAAATTATTATTTTAGAAAGGAACCAAGTATTATTATTAGCACCGCGTCTTACTACCCGTTCGGGTTATACGCACTTACGCTAATGTGTAATGGTAGGTTATTGTGAGAT
>CABFOW010006989.1:0-11201 GCA_902141385.1 Timema californicum
AAAAGAAGAAATATTAATATATTTACTTTAAAATATGATCGCGAATATTAAAAAGACAGGAAAAATCGATATCATTACACAGGATGGGACAAGAAGTTTCCCCTCTCTGAATGTTCCTCGTCCAGTAATCCTGTCATAGTACCTCCTCGTGGCGACTGTCCTGACCAGGATGGGACAAGAAGTTTCCTCTCTCTGAATGCTCCTCGTCCAGTAATCCTGTCATAGTACCTCCTCGTGGTGACTGTCCTGACCCGGACGGGACAAGTTTCCTCTCTCTGAATGTTCCTCGCATAGTAATCCTGTCATAGTACCTCCTCGTGGCGACTGTCCTGACCCGGACGGGACAACAAGTTTCCTTTCTCTGCATGTTCCTCGTCCAGTAATCCCGTCATAGTACCTCCTCGTGGTGACTGTCCTGATCAGGATGAGACAAGAAGTTTCCCCTCTCTGAATGTTCCTCGTCCAGTAATCCTGTCATAGTACCTCCTCGTGGAAGCCCCCAGGCAACGTCTGGAGGGGTTTACCTGAAGATAAGCTAATTCTCTGTCGAGGTCTGTGTGTGTGTGTGATAGTGGGGGAAGGGAGGTGGGCCACCTACTCACCACATTATCACATAGGGAAGCTGGCCAAGGTGGGGAGGGGGGGGGTTCTAAGCTGTCTGGTAATGACAGGATCGACTACAGGCACGGGGTCATCAGTCCCTAAATTTCTCGCTCCACATGTAATGTGCGTGGCTACACTCGAAGGACCTGATCCGATACGGCAAGTGAGTATCCACTTTGAAAAGTGTCAGAGTAGTGATGTAGTGGAATCCTATAATGTGGCGGTAAGGGGTGTGTGTTTGTTTGTTTGTAGTGGTGGATGGGCTGCACTTTCACATACAAAAAGCACAGAAAAACAAATCAAAAGTATTTTTCATTCAATCAAACTTTTTTCTTTAAACTGTTTTGTATTAGTTCAATAAGCCTTTCGTTTCAGACCGAAAAACACAGAAAAACAAAGCATTGGCAGGAATGGAGACTGCTGTGTTCCAGTAGTGGTGCATTGTCTTACGAAAACTTTACTGATGTTATGTGGTAGGGGTTGTAGGATTCTGAACAACATCCTGAGAGATGTTGTTGGGTGCACCCATTTCAATTGCTATTTCCTGCTAAAGTATGTCCAATACATCTCTGGCATTATGTTCTTTGGCTGTGTAATCTAGCTTGCAATAACACGATCAGCTTATCAGCGTGTAACTCCATTACAATCTATTTCAATACCAGGTGTTCATCTCTGTGACCAAGATTGTTGGGATGGTTAGCGTATGTGCAGATACAAATGTTTCTTCTCGTATCATTCCCCTCGTGTTTTGGTTTCAAGCATGACTGCTTGCGCTTTGTTATGATTATTGGTGATTTTGCTTTTTGAATAATTCCAAAACAATGTGCTTTAAAGCGCTTTTGAATTTTACTAACCGGTGTGGGGCAATCCCATTTGAATACATTGAACTAACGGTTTTTAGGCATAATAAATAAAATACGCTTTTTCTTTGTTTTGATGTGCATTTTTTTTGTGCACCCATCCTAATATCCTATAAATATTCTTATTTTTTATACATATAGGCCTATATGGATCCCCAGCTTTGAGAAGTACGTTAACTCCAAGTGGGGTCTAGACCTTCCAAACCCCACCTTTCTACGTCCATGATTATACCGTACTACTAATGTAGAGTATGTATTAAAGTTCTGATAAAAATAACTATTCGCCCCTAGAAGAGCTTTACTACATGTTTGTATCTATAGGTCTAAATGTTTCAGTAAAAAATAAATTCGATGCACCATTTCCTCCCCTACAATCTAATATGTAGATAAGGGAATGATAACTATTACAATGTAAATGTATAACAAAGTAGAGACTGAGAAATATTTCATAAGAGTAAGAGAAGTAAATAGGTAACAATAATAGATTTATTATACAAATAACACAAAAAGGTGATATGGGGCTACAATTGTTATGATAGGGTTTAACAACTCCAAAAATATAGGAACTTTCCATAGTGCGGAAGAATAACATGTCCAAGACGACATGGTAACAGTCAGGATTTTCACAAAACAACCGGACTCGTCAGACTTCCACCGGAAGAGTCTAAAAAGAAAATATGGAGATTTAGTAACTTGTAAAGATGTAGCATTAGCTGCAATTCGAAGATGCCTAAGTAAATAAAACATAGACTTAACCCATTACTCGGACGCCGACTGCTGTTGACCCGGCTACGGACTCTATACTCCCCGCCTGAACTAACACGCCCGGCCGCGACATAAAGCCCCGAGACAATGAGGCGGATCCATCGTATGCACACAACGCAAAAAATCCCAGGCCAAAGAACTTCGGAAGAAAGAAGAGACTCTTAAACCAGTGTCCAGTTAACTCTCAATTATTCGAGAATAATGTGGAAGCCTATGTTGCGTGTGAATCCCTCCCCTGTTTACTTTCTTTGGTGTGCCTCCCTTCCCCTTGTAATCCCGTCGTTCTATGTTCAGTGAGCTGTGCCAAAACATATATAAGACTGGTTGTGCAATTGGACGAGCACTCTTGGACTGGTTTCGGCAATAGCAGGGCGAAGCTAAGGCTTCGGAGATTAGGAATTATAATGTAAGCAAAATTCTTTTTCGACGAATAATTATTTATTTATTTCTTCTAAATTCCTTCTGGCTAAATATTGTTGAATTGTTTATTTTATAAACCAAAATTATAAGACTCTGGTCGGATATGACAAAACTGAAACTTCAGATAGTTTACATAATATAGGAATATAAAAGTCCTTTTTGGCACTCTAAATGTTTATTTAACTTTAACTTTAACATTGATCAAAGAATAGCAACCACATTTGCTTGGTCAAATATTACGTCTTGGAACTTTTGTTTGGACATATATTTTGTCTTAGTGTTAAAACTTGGATTCAATGTTATGAGTAAATAGTTATGGAGTTGAACGCTGATAGTGCAAGCGAAACAATAATTGAAAAAAACTATATGAACTTAATTTATTGGACGCTAGTTAGACAATAGCGCAGGCGATTATATTGTTAATAGGAAGTATTTTTTGACTTAGTTTATTGGACGCTAATAGTGCTGGTGAGGAATCACCATATTTACATTAATTATAAAAAAGTAGTATTTAGACTAGGATAACTAAATGTGTACTAATTAACGTTATGATCAATAATAAACAATTTTGATATTATTTATGTTTAGGGTAAGCCGATGTAAGGCATATTATTTATATCTATATTTAATCGTGCTTGAGAGCTGTAAACAATAATTAAATCGATTTATATTTTATATAGTAAAATGAGGATTTCAGAGAAATTTAATATATAAACTTTTTGTATTGTACTTTCTTGACATATAATAACTTATTTAACTTACGATATTGTTAACTCAAATTTAACGAAGGTAATCATTATAATATTTTGCGCATTCTTCAAATGAAACTTTGCTGTAGGGATCACGACCTTTTCTGTATGTTTTAGCATTTTACCTGTTATTAATAATTGTTAATAATATATTTAAATAAATGATTCATTTTAAATGACTTCACCTTTCACGCAATATCTCTTTCACTTACATATCCTTAGGTTTAATACCATTCAACTTCTAAGGTTTTTTTGTTAGGTAAATTGTTAGGACATTTTTTTGTTATTGAGGGTGACCGTGGGGCAGGTTCCGCAATCAGTTCAGATTGCGTGTTCTGGCTATAGTTTACATACCTAGGTTTTTCCTTAGTATTCATGACTCACAAAACGCACTATTATCCTCCTTTTTTTGTATTTGGACCTTACTAATTAGGTTTTTGGGTTAGGAATTGGGTTCAAATATAAAACAGAAAATCCTATAGTTTTAGAGTTACTAAGTTAAATGTCGGCCAAACTACCTAGCTTGACTTGAAAAAAGGAACGACATCCTAGATAATAAATGGTAAAATGACCGCAGGTCAATTACATTAGAAGATAGCTAACAATCAGGTGTTCACACAAAATTGTACTTTAGCCGGTCCTTTCCCCATGGGTACTGCCAGATCACTCAATAGTACATTTATACCACTACCCACTCCCTGGGGTATACATAAAATCTAGTACACACTAACTTTAAATACTTGGACTATTGAGGTGCCAACAAGCGGCAAATGAAAATACTATCTGTGCGGGCCACTATACAACACTAGCCGTGTTCCGCACTTTGCGCACCCAAAATAGTAACACAGAAAGAGGGGTGCCAACAAGAATGCTGCGAGATACTGACCTAACTAGGCCCTCACATAAAGGCGCTAGACAACCTGCTTGTAGCCATGCAAAAAATTCGAACAAGTGAGCATGACGTTCACGGCGTCAAGAGATATTTTGCAGTCATAAGGACTTAAAACGGAACTCATGCAGAAAAGGAAGCTTAAGGTAAGCTCCTAAGGACATAAAAAGAAAACATAGTCATATGGACTAAATCAACAAGTCTGAAGGACTTGGAAACATAATTGTCACTTCGACTAATTAAACTAAATACCGAATGACATAGAAAGAAAACATAGTCATATGGACTCAATCAACAAGTCTGAAGGACTTGTAAACATAATGAATACTTGGATCGTCAAACAAGATTCCCTCGGCGTCGAGGGGGTGAGACCCACGACCGAAGAAAAAGTAAAAAGTTTTTTTGGGAACAAAGTCTTGTGATAATGGCAGGGTTTTATTAGTGCCGATTACACCACAATTATGCCAGTAAAAGATAGTACAATGTCTGGGAACAACTAATTAACTTCCAGAACAACACTAGATCTCATATGTGAGACTGTCTGATCCACTAACATCTAACATCCTCAACGCCGAAGACTACATGCACGACACCTTTAACATGAGGTGATATCAACCCAAACTTTAATTGTGATTCATCCTTTGTTTTATACTACAATTTCGACCAGACTTCATTCAACGTTTAACATTTATTGCTCCAAGTTCAAAGTTTAATATTAATTTTAGCTTAATTCACTGACACTATAACTTTTCTTCTAGATGTATTTTTTTTCTGTTTCAACATTGACACTAGAAAGATTTTTTTTTTTTAGTTGCCAAAATAACGACTTCGACGACTGCAAGTAGCTTATTTAGTATTAATTATTTTAGTGTCCAACGACCAACCTCATTGAGGAAATTGAGGAAATTGAGGAGGATTTCCAATTGTTTATTAAATAGTTGCTCGTTCAATAAGTCTACTTAAATCGTAAAGGTATATTTTTTCCAACTTGACCCTTAGGTCCTCAGAGAGTCCCATGCTCAATTTTTTGTTGTTGTAATATTATGGTTGTTTTTATTATTTAATTTTTCCTTGAGATAATTCTAGTAAAAAGTAAATGTTGTTTGTGAACCCAAATACTGTAATCACATTTGTTTTTGTCTGAGCAAGTCCACAATTCATTTATCACTTGTCTTATGTATTTTTTTTTGACGTCAGTGGACTTAAAGTTAATAAATAGATAAATGCTTCATGCAAAAAAAAAAAGTATAATTCTCCCACTTTCCTATTAAAATACACGTCCTCATTATTGTTAAAGTTGTATTAACAATTAAAAAAATAATAAAAATATCCACACTATGTTATTTACAGTTCAATTTTCATAGAAAGACACTTCTAAAAAATACAAACATATTATTTTAGGTCAACATTGGTGATTGTATTATATTATTTGTGTTATTTTATAATTATTGATAGCAATTATTAAGAGTGACAGCTGCAGCTTACATGACTTGACGTATGAATACGTGAAGTCGAGCAAGTAAATTTTCTAGTTGTAATATAAGGTTCTAACAATTCAAAATGGTTTATGTTTTTTTTAGTTAGATCCACGTATGTAAAACTTTATCTAACAATTCACCAAGTTTCTTAGTCTACTTTCATGTATTAATACACCAATCACGTGTTCAAGAGTGGTTGATATTAATTTTGACAGATTTTGTCAATGTTGGATGTTCTTAATATCATGACCCCCCCTCCCCCCCCCTATAATTTGTCGCTATTTTCTTAACTATTAATAACAATTCATTATTCTCAGCGAATGGACGTCTCCAAGTAACGAGCAAGAACTCCTCTTTGCACCCCGCGCGTCTCACCACTGACCCCGGGGCTTCCCCCCGGCCGGGTCACGTGCCATTATCCAGGCGTACCACATCACCGGCAACAGCATTCATTCCGTAATTTAATTTACGAATCTGTTTGTTGTCTCCTTCGTCGGCCTAGTAATTAAGTTACTGTGACCTTTAAATGAGCCGCGGCGAGCTGCAGGAGTGACTCAACTGCCTCGCATCCTGGGGTACACGCCCGGACGGCACAAACTGATGCACCTTCCCGCTTTACGCTTAGCAATTACGATAATTTGACGGTCCGGTTTCTCCGTCTAAATTATTCTCTTTGCATCCTCAGAGCAGCTTCATTTTTAAAAACTGCAGTTGAGGAACAAAGAGAATGTAATACTCCGCTAAGGGCTCCTAAGCAAAGACGATAGTGTTTAAAACTTTTTTGTTTTTACTTTTCTTCTGAATTTGTGTGCGATGTTAGGTTATGAAGTGGTCGGTGGAAGGCGGGGTTGTGAATGTCAGCGGCACTGTACAAGAGTTGAAAGGGGCGGTGACCCAAGAAACAAGTTGTCATCTAGAATGTTTTGTTGCTGCTGTTTTATTGATCGTACGCCTGGTTCGAGTACATCGTCCCCGAAGTCATATGTGTTTCAGGTTTTGTTTGGCGGTATGTTCTAAGAAATACTCACATGATGGCTTGTCCAATGCGATCATTCATTTACCTTTGAAGAGTACTTGTTTTTACTGACTATTTCTCTTTTTAAATAGTAGGTATGTAAATAACCAGTCTTGGAAACGCATTCTTATATTTTTCTCTGTAGTCTGATGCAAATGAAGCGTTATGCACATAACTCAAAGTTTTTTACTGAATAACTCACAATGCATTCATATAACTACTAAGACACAGAAATACACGTTGAGTAGGATGTAGAGGTCTCCTTGAAACAATCTTTGAATGTAGAAGTCTCTTGAAACCATCCTTGGATGTAGAGGTCTCCTTAAAACAATCTTTGAATATACAGGTCTCTTTGAAACAATCTTTGAAGGCAGAGGTCTCCTTAAAACAATATTTGAATGTAGAAGTATCTTTGAAACAATCTTTGAATGTAGAAGTCTCTTTGAAACAATCTTTGAATGTAGAGATCTCTTTGAAACCATCTTTGAATGTAGAAGTCTCTTGAAACAATCATTGTATATAGAGGTTTCTTTGAAACAATCCTTGGATATAGAGGTTTCTTTGAAACACTCCTTTGATGAAGGGGTCTGTTTTGACCAAATTTCGGATGTACCATACGGGCATATTAGGAAAAGTCTCCTTGAAGCTGTTGATTGAGTAAGCATTAATTAATAAATCACTTAAAAAATAAGAGCTAGGACATAGAGTTAAAACTGCCCGACAGGACTAGCATATCAGCGTCATATTGTTTAACACGTCACTCTAGTGTTGGATGGGATTACCGGTGCCGGGGCGACCAGGGTTTGAATACCGGAGTGAAATAAGGGTGTTATATCCGAAATAGGTTCCCACTCTATCTCCACGGAAAAGCTGGTGTATTTCCTATGAAAATCTACCTTACTCGTCCCAGAGGAATGACTAGGGTTGATGCGGTTTGGTGACACCTAGAGTCATTAAAAAAATTGCGTCTCTTAGAAATAGTTTTTTAAAATTTGTCTTAATTTTCATATTGGTTTTCAAACTGGTTACTAAGCTATCCATAGGCCTACTAGGAAACATTCCACAGATAAAATTGTTGGCAAACAGTTTGTAAACAGTTTGTAAAAAATTAGTAATCCATTAGTAAACAGTTTGAAAACAAGTAGTCATGTTTTCCAATAAGGAAACGTGTTTCCCGCGATCCATTTCAAATGGGTTACAAGAAACAATGTTGGCCAATATTTCCGAGAGCAAGTAACGTGGGACTCTGCTATTTGGATGCTTTGTTGACAATAGCGTGGTTTGGCTTGCGTCATCTTAGGTTAAAAGGTGGAGAGATAATGTGCTATCGGTCCACTAATCATTCACTAACGTTCTTGCAGACCGCCCTGAGTAAATTAGTTACTGCCCAGCTCTGGAACTGATTGAAATATTTCATACAAATACACTGTTGTGGGATGTGACAATTGAGGAATGTAAAAATCGCGTAGAAAACAGGATGTTTTTAATAAAATAAAGTGGACAGTTTTCAGTTAGTGTAAATGAACACGAACCCTCCACCATTTTCTTCTTTTGTCTTCTTGAACAGCTCATAACTATTTACAAAGCACAAGCCATATAGCAGCATCCTCAACATACATCTTTCACTGAACTGAGCTCTGTACGGGAAACATGTTTCATCATTGCAGTCTGGACGCGAAACAATGTTTATTTAATGTTTGCCAACAATATGTTTCCTATGTTGATCAACAGTTGGGAAACATTTGGGGAACAGTTGGCCAACAATGTTTCCAAGTGCGTACTAAGCTTAAGATCACATAAACACTTGTTTCAGAGTTCCCTCCTTTGATTCTGCCACGCAAATGTGGGAGCCTTTGTTCTAAATTCTACCTCCTTCATCCCTACCTCATTAGTGAATAATGGCGGGTAACCAGGACAGGTACAATCCTTCCGCCGAAGGAGTGGTGGTAGCCGACAGCTAGAAGAAGAGTGTTATTACCAACATTGGTTGGAAGTCACTAATATGGAGATAGTTATTATTCTCTTAGTAATATATTATTTATCAAAGGTGTTAATAAACGTTTCTAATAATACTTCAATAACAAATACTGTATGTATAATTGTATTTTTCGTAACTTATTTAAAGCACAACAAATAATAAGTTTTTTATAACGATATTTTAATGCCTGAAATAATAAATTAAAAAGTACTATACTCGCACTTGTATCCTGTTTAATCGGCTACCAAAATAAATAATTATTTTAATAACTTAGACAAAAAGCCATGGAAATAATTTGTTTCAAAATAAAAGTTTAGGCTTTATAAGCAAATGAGTATGAAAAAAAAACCTGTATGACGTCATAAACAGCCCTAATTTGTAAAGCATTTCTAAGTGAACTACATACGCTACTTTCCACAAAAAAAGAAACATCCAAATGGTTATTTTCATAAGTTCATGTTTAAATAATGTAAAAATTCTTAAAATTAAAACATGATTAAAAACAAAATTGTTGAGAAAGTTTTGACAGATAAAAATGACAGAAAACCATCAAATGGACTTCTACTAGCGGTCACTTACCTACACTCCATTTGTGAATGTATCAAATATCGTCGTATTTATTGAACTTAGCACTAATATAAAAATACACTCAAAAACATTAATAAATTATAGGCTACATTATGTGGCCGGAAAAACCGCATGATATATTATAATTTCACAAATAGAATAAATATATCCGTGAATAATTTTTGCTCTCCAAATTAAAATGTATTTAAAACAGAAATATTTTAAGAAGACTATTTTATTAACTATTTTTTACATTGTTTGAAAATTAAATAAAAAATAGTTAAGATGATTAGATGTGTTTCTCAAATAAGTAGGGTCCTATAATATTGAGTTATCAAATAATTTTCGTGGTCAAAAATGTTTGCTTAGGTCACTACATTAGGAGATAGGCACAGCTTTAAAACGTAGTTCGTAGACAAAAAGGCACGTTCTTCGTCAGTTTAATGTTTTAAATATTTAGTTTTAATTTTGAAGAAATATAGGAAAACCTTATTTACTATACCTAGCCCAAGACTCGAACTCACATCTCTCCATCAACAATGAGTCAGACAAGACGAGATTGACACATTTGTCCGCATGTCCATTAGCCTGGGCTAGATATGATACTGATCTCGTAAAAAAACAACAAAAACAACAGGTATCCGTGGGCACACGGATTGAACGTCAAGCTCAAGCTCTTTTAGTCTGGTTCAAAGGTGACGTAGAGGTCGGGGTCCGAAATCTGGCCAGTTGTACCAAAGGTACCATAGTTTTAATTAAATCGTTTCCCACTATCCCTCCACGCAAAATGAAGGTACATTTTAAACTAGATTCTAACTTCCTTATCGCTCTTCTATTAATGTAATCAGATGCGGATATCTCGGAAGAGTAATAATACGCAATTGAAAAAAAAATTATTAATATTTATTATGTTATTTCTTTTTTTAAACACTTTTTATGGATATTAAGTTTTCAAAAGAATCGCCATGTAGGAATAAAGTGTCATTTAATTTAATAATATACAAATAGGGACAAATTCAAACATAATTGTAAAGTAAAGCAATAAGGCAGGGCCAAGTTTCCGTGCAACTAAATGGAAAGATGGAGGAAGCCGGTAGTTTGTCTTGCGTGATGTGGTAGATAGAGGACGGTAATTGTAAGTTTCATACATATCGCTATCAGATTCAGACGATTACATACTGTCAACATAGGAGAAGAATTCTTCCGAGACGTTATTAATAGTTTATAGCTGCCATCAATAATATGCCAAGGTTGGTCGTGCTATGGGAGGTTGATTTCACAATGGCCACTGATCATAGTGCGTTCACTCTGGCCAGACTTGGGAGTTGTGTCTTCCACAAGACGATAACAAACCTGGTATAGTTGTGTCTACTACAGGATGATAACAAACCTGGTATAGTTGTATTTACTACAAGATGATAACAAACCTGGTATAGTTGTGTCTACTACAGGATGATAACAAACCTGGTATAGTTGTGTCTACTACAAGATGATAAAAAACCTGGTATAGTTGTGTCTACTACAAGATGATAACAAACCTGGTATAGTTGTGTCTACTACAAGATGATAAAAAACCTGGTAAAGTTCTGTATAATACAAGATGATAACAAACCTGGTATAGTTGTGTCTACTACAGGATGATAACAAACATGGTATAGTTGTGTCTACTACAAGATGATAACAAACCTAGTATAGTTGTGTCTACTACAGGATGATAACAAACCTGGTAAAGTTGTGTCTACTACAAGATGATAACAAACCTGGTAAAGTTGTGTCTACTACAGGATGATAACAAACCTGGTATAGTTGTGTCTACTACAGGATGATAACAAACCTGGTAAAGTTGTGTCTACTACAAGATGATAAAAAACCTGGTA
>CABFOW010006989.1:13844-27455 GCA_902141385.1 Timema californicum
TTGTGTCTACTACAGGATGATAACAAACCTGGTAAAGTTGTGTCTACTACAGGATGATAACAAACCTGGTATAGTTGTGTCTACTACAGGATGATAACAAACCTGGTATAATATTTTATTTGTCTGAGCTTTAATTTAGAGCTATACTTTTTTACTTTCTCTATCTTACAGGTAGAGAAAGTATGATAATCGTCAAAAAATCGAACTCGAGATTTTGATGAATCTTGACGTTTCATGACTCCCTGAATCCGAAAAAGTGGTTTTTGAATTTCCGTCTGTCTGTCTGTCTGTCTGTACCCCCCACTAGAGCCTAAACTATTTTACCGATTGAGCTAAAACTTGATATCTAGGGTTTTCATAGGGTTGCCCCGAGGGTTTTTGGAATTGGATATCTACCCTTAAAATTAAGGGTAGTTTATTGAAAGGAAAAAAGAGAGAAAAAGTCGATTTTCCCAAAATCGGCTTTAATGATTTTGATTAAATTTCATTTGTAAACATTAATAAATATCCCAAACAAAATGTCTACTCTCAATATTTCGGCAAATGGCTTTAAGGGCTCCAGTGTGATGCGTGAATTAACATATTTTTGATAATATTTCCGAAACTATTTGCGATATTAAATTACTTAGCATTACAAATATGGATATATATTTATAATACAAATATTTTATTCGAAACATATATTTATAAAATCAATAACTTTCAATCTATACGCAATTATACATATTTTTTGACTTTTTGGACATTAAAGTTTAAGTATTGCAACCGTAAAAAAAATCTAACTTGAAATGTTGATGGATTTCGACGTCTCATGACCCCCCGAACCCTAAAAAATAGTCTTTGCAATGCCGTCTGTCTGTGTGTCTATTAAAACTTAAAATTAAAGAGTAGTTTTATAAGGGTCGAAAAGAGAAAAAATAGGTTTTCTCAAAATCTGCTCCATAGATTTTGATTAAAATTCGTATCTAGGCGTTGATTAATATTATAAATAAACTGGATATTTTCATTTCCCCATGAAAATGATTTTTAGGGTACTTTACAGAAGCGTTAATGTCCGTATCTCCACAACTATTTGAGATACTAAACAACTTATCATTGCAAAATATGTAGGACTACTAGAAATAAAAAAACTTGTATTTAACATATATTTTTATAAAAGCGTTCAATTTCTGAGATATTTGCAAATATATTAATACAATTTTGTGAACTTTAGTTGTAAACATATACTACTTAAGTCTTAACACAATAATTCTCCAATGCTATAGAGTAATTAAATATAAGTAAGTATCTAAAAAAAGTATGTTATTTTTCCTTAAACCTCTTAGGAGAAATGTTTGTACAGCAATGATCTATCTCCATTTTAGACTCAATAGTCAATATTTACATTTTTATTGGTCAAAATGTATAAATGAATAATTAAATATCAATGCGATGACTTGAAGATGTGCAACACCTAATAAAATGTTAAATTTTGAACCAGAAATCTAAATTTTAATACGAAGTGTTGACCCTTGTGGACTCAATATTAATCTTTTTTATCGGTCCAAACATACAAATGAGGACATTAATTCTTTAAAAATAAAAATATAAGATTCAAAACAGAAATTTTGATGAACCTTGACGGCAATCTTGCCTTCTTACATTACTCCGTTCAGAAATTTTATGAGTTTATAGAAAGAGAGAGAAAGTCTGTGCGGTGCGCCTTACCATTTAGCCCAGAATCAAAATCAAAAAAGGCCCCAATATATGCCCACATTATTATTACTATCATTATTAGTAAGTGTTCTGTCTTACCACAGGTCCATACCCTTTTTCAGTGCACTTAGACCTCCAAAGCGCTCTGTCCTCTGCCTCCTCCTTCAGCTCCCAAAAATGTCTTCTTTCCTTCAAATCATCTAATATTTGAATCCTCCTTTCTAAGCTACTCTTACCCTCAACCTTTCCTTAAATGACGTCATGCAGAAGACAATTTCTCATAAGGATGTGTCCGACCCAGTTCGCTTTGTAGGCCTACTGAAGAATAACTGTCAAAATTGTTCTCTTCTCACCCACTCTTCTTAGGACTTCTTCATTTGTCCTCCTGTCTGTCCACCTGATCTTCTCAGATATTCTACAGTACCACAGTTCAAAACTCTCCAAATATTAATTTCGCATATTCCTAAGAGTACAAGTTCCTGCTTCAAATGTAGCATATCATCAGTTTTTCCTGACTCAACTTGCTGGTCAGCAGTAACCTCTTCTTGTTGAAAGCTTCCTTGGCCATGGCTTTGGCTATGACCACATAACTTCTACTAAATATCAAGAGTGAATAAAATCCATGAAACTAATTCCTAAAGACAGACAGACATTGCGACATACATACATCGGTACATACATAATTGTAAGACTAATTTTTTGGGTTTCGGGGTTAAATATAATCTCAATATTCACTGAATGTTGAAGATTACAAATCTTTTTATTTATGGTAAAGTAAAAAAACTCATATTGGTTCTAATTATTCAGAGTTAGTAGTTTCCAACTCCCCGAGTGACATCCTTGCTAAAACACAGGTGGGATCTACTATGTCTTGCTCATGCTGGTCGAGGAAGGAACGTAGGCTGTGTCTTATCAACATTTCTGACAGAGTGAATTGAGGTCTTGTTATATCTCCATATTTTGCCATTTCATCCGTTTGTCATCTTCCACGATTCCTGCTAAATCCGTTAACCAACTTTTATTAAATTAGGCAAGTACTGTTCATTGTTATAACTTAGTCAGAACGACCTATGTATATATGTGATATGGTTATCAATTTAAAGATGGTGGCCACTCATATAGGCTAATTTTGAATATAGTATTAATTTGCTTTCTCTCTAACTCTATCACCAAGAGAAATTATTAAATTGAAACACAATCTGTATTATTTAGTTGGACTGAATAAACCTTCCACAAACATTGATTAAATTATTCAAAATCTTTGATCCTGGGTGTCTCTTTAGATCGATTAGATCTATGAAGTTCCGATCCGTTAAGGTGGGTTGAAAGAAGACGCGGGAAAAAGCCAGTATTTTTGCAGTTTTTATAGCGAAACAATTTTTTTTGCTAATATAAATAAAATATCGCTCCAGTACAAACATAAGAGTTTTATTTTCTTCACATGTTGATATCAACAGTTGTTGAATATCTGTCATATGCCTATCGGAATTGTCTAACAAACTTGTTAAATGAAGATAAAAAGTTGTCATTAAATTATTCTAGGACACCCTTGACAGATATTCAAGAAATTTTGAGGTCACCATGCGAAGAAAATTAAACTCTATATTTGTATTGGAGCACTATTTTATTTAGTTTGTCAATAAAAAAATAAATAATATTTTGCCATAAAAACTGCAAAAACACTGGCTTTTTCTCGCATTCTCTTTCATCCCACCTTAAATTTTCTTAACTAAAAAACATAAGGGGAGTGAAGTATATTGTTCACAGAATTACTGGATAAACACGTTGGCACGTTTTAAAGCTTGAGACGGCTGAGCCATTGTTTACCCAATTAACCCTCCTGTTGTAGACTAGCCGCACTTGCCCTGTATTTTCGTGAACATGATTCAGAGTCATCCTGTGGGTTAAAAGAGTTTGTAAGATATGCCGGAAGGGTGGTAGGAGTTCACTCGCTGTCGGCAATGTTGATTGGTGGGCAGAGTGGTTTGGGAAGGGGAGTGGGGGCGTGGGGTCGGTCGGCGAGTCTCTTTGATGTTTCTGCCCCCCTGCTATTATCTTGTAGGTAGTGGTCGGTAATCGCCGGTGTTGTGCGTGTTATGACGTCACCGGGGCGGCGTGAGGCTGTGTGTGTGTGTGTGTGTGTGTTTACTGCGACAAACACCGGCCGCTACCGCGCTGCCACCTGGCGGGTGGAGGGTGAGGCTGCTCAGATGGAACTGTCAGTGGCCGGCCACCGACGACGATACGAACTAGGAACTATCACCAGACACGCTTCGTTGGCGGAATGATCTGTCGTGTGTAACGAGGGTTGTTTACAAAATGGGATTTCACTCTACCTCCACACAAATGCAGATACACTTTATCTAAATTCATCCTTCCTCGACCCTAGCACATTAACGTAATTAGTACAAGTGCGTATAACACGAACGGGTAGACGCGGTGCAGAAAAAAAAAATCACTATTAAAACATTGTTGTCCTGGATCGATTTATTACCTCTTCACACAACTTACAAACTAACTTACAGTAGCCCCATGGCTTCTTTGGTGCTGACTGACAACTCACAGCTGACTTCTGACAGTCATAATTTAGGTATATACCTAAATTTTGACTGTCAAAAGTGACAGCTGCTAAACACATGTTTTTTCAGATCATCTGGTTCAGCGTAGGGATACGTAATTTGGTCTGGTAACTTTTCAAAGCTGTCAGTCAGCACCAAAGAAGCCATGGGGCTAATGTAGCTATCAAGAATCATTCCTCCGGCCGTCCATTAAACACTATGAGAGGGGATGCAATGCCATTAATGATAATTTGTTCTTAGGCTTTACTAGGACTCAAACCCGGGGCCTAGGCAGATGCGCTAGCAACCACTGAGCTAAGGTGTTGGCCTAGGTTCTAAAATAGAAATTTGTCTTGAAACTCAAATTCAAAATTACTCACACACACACAAATTAAAATGTTTAATTATAGACGTATATTTTTGAAATTTTGAACCCGTTTATATAAAAAAAAGTTTTTTTGAGGTAAATAAAACCCTGTCACACTTGGGGCTCAAAGGCACGTTTTGTTGTTGAAATCTTAATTTAATAATTACCAATTTGGCGTCCAACTCTGTAGATATGATCATGGATGATCGTACGCGAGTCTTGGTTCGTTGACCGGGCTAGTTGAGGAACAAGCAGGAGAGCTGCATGCAGTTGGCGATCCTTGCAAGAGCACTATCATAACCGGAACGTCAGGAATGGTATGTAACCTAGAAATATTACATTTGCTTGGTCAATAAAACGTATCTTGAAGTTTGCATTTGTTCATTTACATTCAGTAGGGCTGAAATTGAATTTGCTACTTTCATTCATTACTGTAATAGTGAATTTTTAAACTTGTAATATTGATTTTGCATCATGTATTCGTGAATTTGTTTCCCGTACCCGTGAATTTTTAATAAACATTCGTGAATTTGAAATCTGTATTCGCGATTTTTCATTCTGTATTCGTGAATTTACCGTATGTACCAGTGAATTTTCAATAAATATTCGTGAGTTTGAAAATGTATTCGTGATTTGGCATCATGCATTCATGAATTTGACTTCTAGATTTGACCTGTGAATTTGATGAATTTGCAACCCATATTAGAAATTTTCATCCTATATTTGTGAATTTGCCTTATGTATCTATGAGTTTTTAATAAATATTTGTGAGTTGGCAACCTGTATTCGTGATTTGGAATCAGGTAGGCCTATTCGTGAACTTTCTGTCTGTAGCCATGAATTTTTTAGTAGCAATCCTTAAATTTGAAACCTGTATTCGTAAATGTGCGTATCCATGAATTTCCAATACATATTAGTGAGTGTGTAACCTGTATTGCATTTTGCATCATGCATTTGTGAATTTGCATCAAACAGTTGTGAATTTACATTCTTTATTTGAGAAATTCTAAGCTTGTATTCGTGAATGTGCGTACTGTATTAGTGAATTTCCAAACTGTAATCGTCATTTTGAATTTTGAATACGCGAATTTGTATCCTGTATTTGTGAGTTTGTAGTTGGTATTCATGACTTTTAGCATGTAGCCGTGATTTTTCAAACTGTATTCGTGAACTTTACTTGTATATTCGTGTACAGTATGTGCCATTTACATTCTTTTATTTGCTATCTATATTTGTTTATTCGTAATATTGTGCCATTTTCATTCGTGAATTTGCAACTTTTATTTGTTACTAGTATACGCTCCATATTCTCGAATTTCTAACATGTGTTTGTTGATATGCTAGCCATAGCTGTGAGTATGAAACCTGAATTCAAACTGAATATATAATGTAATATTTATGCACTTATTTTATAACAAGACAGATACCTGTGGTATTTAACGTACACTTTCTAAACAGACTAATTATATAAGCCACCGACTTATAAATTAGATTAAACAGAGAACAGTCACTTTGGCCGTTTTTTTAATCACCACATCTTACTAACCGTTCGGGTTATAAGCTTATGTACTAATTACGTTAATTGTTTTAGGGATTCGGGAGGCTACATTAATAGGAAGTGTATCCGCATTGGTTTGGAGGGAGAGTGGAAAACAGTTTTATAAAAAATACTCATTACACCCGACCCAGATTAAAACCTCAACCTCTCCGTCATCTGCAGTCTAGTCTATTGCGAGAGTAGCGCGTTAGACTATGCATGCAGGGCTATTATGACCAATCGACGCAAAGTTAGTTGCTAGCGATAGTTAACTTCACTTTAGAGGAAAAGATAGCGTTTGGGTTATTATGACCACCACACTTTGTATCGTCCGCTAGTTTTAGCTTCGACTTTGCTTCTAGCGTTAACGCACAGAATGAAATCAGTTTGCGTCAACAGTTGGCAACACTTTTCCAAAGAATATTACCCTTTGAAAAGTTAGAGGCTAGAAATTAGGTAAATTTATTCCAAGAATGCTGATATTCATGACTGAACGTTATTCATATATATATTTATTTTCATTTTCTCAAACAACTGATCACAAGTCATGCTATTTGCAAGGGGAATTTAAACTAGTTTGATTTAATAAATCTCTTGCATCATTTTGTTTGCCTACAGTTTGTAATGAAACAATACTAAGCCTATATTATTCAATACATACAACATATTTTAGTCAAAAATCATAATGTGAAATAAGCATTCAAACTGTAAACTCTCACGGGAAAATGAATTGGTACGAGAAGTTGGCCAATAAAAAAACAATGCTTTTTTTTGTAATCTGTTTGATCTACAACCCAATGCTTTATTCTTTATATATTTTTGTTTGATTGAGTTGAGGTTAGATAGAGAAAATCTATCTATGCGGTTCTCAACTTGAACATACATACTATGTGCTAATTTAATTAATGTACAGTGTCGAAAAGGTTCTCCCGTTCAAGATTGAATCAAATATGTTGTTTGAAGGTCTTAGAAGATAAAACCAATTGCTTAATGTTGATGAAAGCGTACAAAAACTGCCAAAAATATTCGAATATTTTCGACAACTTATTGTCAAAACAATGGGAATTCTGGAGTAGGCCTACTAAGTTAACAATAAAGTGAGCGAGAGGGTGGTTTGGATAGTTAAAAATCATAAAATACATGTTTTATTTAAAGGGAGTTCTTGAGACTTTAGTTAAAGTAATTAAGAATATAATGATACTATATTTCTTTAGAATGAGTTGTTTATGCAAATTATTCACTTCCAGATAACTAGGACTAGCAATTAATTATGAGTTTTAGATAAATTTAGTAAACTCTGATGATTTAAAAACCAAGACCTAAGCCAAACCTAATGTAAACATTAAGCCTATTTTGTTTATTTCCAGTCTTGGCTACAATATTTTATAGGCCTACAACTCACATTAATGTGGATAGTATTTACTACTGTATGTACGAACCAGTTTAAATAGGATTACATTATTAAAGTTTTGTTGAGGCACCTTAAACATATAGGCATAGACTACTTTTTATTGTCTTGTCATCTGGTCTATCCTCGTGTTTTACACTAATAGAGTATAAATGACAAAGGTAGGGTTATAGAATAAAAGTATTCGGATTTGTATAGCGTGAGAGGGAGAAAACCTCTAAACGCTCACCACATCCAACTAGGATTCAAATCCCAACCTCCTCACCATTGGGAAATTAGACTAAAGAGATTAACATCTTGGTCAATGTTTCTCCATGAGGCGAGTCAACATACTACTAATATTTCAAATATGTTGAAGCCTAACCTCCACCTACTATAAAATCAACAAATAATTAATACCAATATTGGAATATCCCAACTATCAGTTTATTGGTGAATAAAAATGCATTCATGATAATGTTATGTTTAAAAGAAAATATTCTTTTAACATTCATTTATAGAGTACTAAAGTGATGGCAAAATTAAATCAGGTAACACAGAACAACCAATAAATTACAAAACCTAGCATACATAAACTCGTAACGCAAACCAAAGGACAAGTAAAATGTCTGCGCAACTTTGCGTCATTCTACTAGGAAAATATTTGCGCTCGCAAGGACTTTGCTTTCGCAAAGTGGTCGGCCGTGATAACTTTTGACTCAGTCTAGCGTCTCTTTGCAAACAGTCGTAAATTGGTTTTGCGTCGTGGTCATAATAGCCCTGCTGGCCGTTATCCATCACTGTGAAATGAGAAACTCACATTTCACCAATTAAGCCGAGAATAGACTCCGGTACCGTTAGCTCAGTTGGCAAACACGTTACCTATTGAACCAAAGTGTCTGACTGAACCGGCGAACTATATTAATAATATTGCGTGTCTGGGCTACATCATTCGTAGCCCAGTAGTGGAAATATTAGCCAGTACTAATGTACCGTTGCCCAGGGGATGCCCAGATGTACTAATCGTACATCCTTTCCATGTCCCGATGAGATGAGGTGATGGTGATAGTGAATATGAGGGTGTGAAACAATTGGAAACAATTAAACCTAACTTAAGCCTAATTAACCAAACCCTGGTGACCGTTGGGGTATTTATCCTCTCGGGAAAAATACCCGAAGTAGCAACTGGGGATTGAACCCTAGGCTCATAGCCAGGTGCACTGACCACTATAGTACGCGACTGATAAATATCGAATTGAACACAGTAAATGCTATCTGTGGCTTAAACCTTACATTGGAGGGTTATTTTTGTCGCTAAGTTGTACGGCTTGTATCAGACAGTTATTGTTAGGAAAACACTCCCTAAACCAATGAAAGCTTTTCCCCGAAGTTGTCGTGTTTGAAGGCAGAGTAATGATACTAATGAAGTAGAGCCACACGCAATATACTGGAGACATCCATCACGGGCTAACCAGGCATGATGGCGCACTGGATCACGTGACCCGCCTTGTCGATAATTACAGGCTAGGTTGCAACATACGTAGGTTCTCATTCTGCCGATAAACATCGGCCAATATACACACACAACAATCGTGTGGACTTACCAACATATCAGGATGTGAGATCGTCTCTTTGTTTTAGAAGGTGGGTACAAGCTATGACTGGATTAGTTGCTTTCTGCAGTATACTCTCTTCCATACTGCCCGTCACGTGCTCTAAAGCAGAAGTGTAAAACTCTTTCGGTTAACGAGAAAGTATTAATCGCTGTAGGGCCATATGGCTTAAAATGCAATGGTCTGTGTCACAACAATCCTTTGTCATGTCATTAAGAAAAATGGAAATAAGATACGCAAATTTTGTTGTTTTTAGAGTATGGCACATATGACCGGAACATATATATTTACTAGATAGTTCGGTCGCCTTATGTGTAGACTATTAGCCTTTATGGTGACCGAACGTTGACCTTGGTACACCAAAAGAGGTTGTCTGTATGTAGACTTAGCCTTTCTGGTGACCGAACGTTGACCTTGGTACACCAGAGGAGGTTGTCTGTATGTAGACTATTAGCCTTTCTGGTGACCGAACGTTGACCTTGGTACACCAAAAGAGGTTGTCTGTATGTAGACTATTAGCCTTTCTGGTGACCGAACGTTGACCTTGGTACACCAGAGGAGGTTGTCTGTATGTAGAATATTAGCCTCTCTGGGGACAGAACATTGTCCGGGGTACACCAGAGGAGGTTGTCTGTATATAGATTATTAGCCTCTCTGGTGACAGAACGTTGCCCTTGGTACACCAGAGGAGGTTGTCTGTATATAGACTATTAGCCTCTCTGGTGACAGAACGTTGCCCAGGATACACCGGAGGAAGTTGTCTGTATGTAGACTATTAGCCTCTCTGGGGACAGAACATTGTCCGGGGTACACCAGAGGAGGTTGTCTGTATATAGATATATTAGCCTCTCTGGTGACAGACCGTTGCCCTTGGTACACCAGAGGAAGTTGTCTGTATATAGACTATTAGCCTCTCTGGTGACAGAACGTTGCCCAGGATACACCGGAGGAGGTTGTCTGTATGTAGACTATTAGCCTCTCTGGTGACAGAACGTTGCCCAGGTTACACCAGAGGAGGTTGTTTGTATGTAGACTATTAGCCTCTCTGGTGGGACAGTGTGTTGTCCAGGGTACACCAGAGGAGGTTGTCTGTATGTAGACTATTAGCCTCTCTGGTGACAGACCATTGCCCAGGGTACACCAGAGAAGGTTGTCTGTATATAGACTATTAGCCTCTATGGTGACAGACCGTTGTCCAGGGTACACCAGAGGAGGTTGTCTGTATGTAGATTATTAGCCTCTCTGGTGACAGAACGTTGTCCAGGGTACACCAGAGGAGGTTGTTTGTATGTAGACTATTAGCCTCTATGGGGACAGAACGTTGTCCAGGGTACACCAGAGGAGGTTGTCTGTATGTAGACTATTAGCCTCTCTGGTGACAGAACGTTGTCCAGAGGTACACCAGAGGAGGTTGTTTGTATGTAGACTATTAGCCTCTCTGGTGACAGAACGTTGCCCAGGTTACACCAGAGGAGGTTGTCTGTATGTAGACTATTAGCCTCTCTGGTGACAGAACGTTGCCCAGGATCCACCAGAGGAGGTTGTCTGTATGTAGACTATTAGCCTCTCTGGTGATAGAACGTTGTCCAGAGTACACCAGAGGAGGTTGTTTGTATGTAGACTATTAGCCTCTCTGGTGACAGAACGTTGCCCAGGATACACCAGAGGAGGTTGTCTGTATGTAGACTATTAGCCTCTCTGGTGACAGAACGTTGTCCAGAGTACACCAGAGGAGGTTGTTTGTATGTAGACTATTAGCCTCTCTGGTGACAGAACGTTGCCCAGGGTACACCAGAGGAGGTTGTTTGTATGTAGACTATTAGCCTCTCTGGTGACAGAACGTTGCCCTTGGTACACCAGAGGAGGTTGTCTGTATGTAGACTATTAGCCTTTGGTGACAGAACGTTGCCCTTGGTACACCAAAGGAGGTTGTCCACACTTTGTACCCGTAATGAGATGATGTGATGATGGTGGTGGTGGTTATGAAGGTGTAGAGCTAGGAGTGACCTTACACCTAATTTAAGCCCAATTAACCAAATAATAGTGACTCTTGGGATAATTGTTAATTATTTTGAAAGCTAAACATAGCAAATGTATATCCTGTTGTTTCAACCACAGTCATATTATTCACTTGTATTATGGCAAGAGTAGATATAGCATTGCTGCTTAAAGTTTTTATTTATTTATGTCCAAGCTAACAAAATTAATTTTCCTAGCCAAATTAAATTTTCAAATTTTAACGACGGTGCCAAGAGTACTAATTACTTAGAAAACCCACAGGCTTTAAATTTAATCCTACCGCTATCTACTCTGTGAAATGTATCACTTCTCAGTAGAAAACCGGCCAACCAAAAACAATTCATTACTTTATTTTATAAAATAATATAAAGTGTCGACAGAAGGCGCGCTCGCCGCCATGTTTCCATTAGAAGTCGCGATGTCGTAAAGTCCTCGTTGATCCTTTTGCCCGGGGAGATGAGAAACACAGGGGAGGGGGAGGGGAAAGAAAGGGAGCTGAGGCGACGACGACTGATGAAAAGTGCGAGGTAAAAGTAACTCAGGAGATGGTGAACCCTGAAGCCATCATCTGGAAAGTGATGAGGTGAGACTTTTTAGAGGAAAACAAGGAGTGATAAATCAGGGTCGGGTTGGGGATCCCGGGGCAGACGAGTGTTCACGATGTTTACTAGGGATGGAAGTAGAATGAAACTTCAACATCGATGTCTCTATATAAACTATAATGCTATCGAGAATAAAACATGTTTAAAACTAAAATGTTATGTATGTTATGTCTTATAGTTGTAATAAACTAGCAGCTTAACCTGTAATTAGCACGGCCAAGCAGCACTAAAATTATATCAAATTAGAACGTACAAAATCAGGCTGCCTACTTTTTGATTTAAAAAAAAACCACAACCCATTTAAACGTGATTGTTACCTAAGAACGATCATAAAATAAGATAAGCGAGCTAATATACATTGGCACAGAAATGAGTTGGAAAAACGAACATAACTGAATAATATACTCTGTTAAAGAAACATTTCGAGTAATATGCATAATGGTTTTCCAAAAGGAATCACGGTCCACCATGCTATGTCGACACAATTGGTTTATTTTAATGGTTATGTCGTTGCTTGTCAAGCACTAGTTTATCCTTAAAATTTTAGATTTATTCTCGCAAGGCTAATAGAACTACTTCAAAATAATCTTTAGTTTTGTGTTAATTTATTTTAGTGTTTTTTTCATCTGCCTATACAAAATTCAAATTTTAAACCATACGTTTTTTCTATCTAACCTATTTTAAAATTCCAGACTTTCCAGCTTTTATGGTTACTGTGGGGGAGAGGGTGTCCTTTTGCAAACTTGTTGAATTTAAATTTTCTTCGGTGGCGAAAAAATTACTTATTATAATAATAATTTTGGAAAGAAAGCTACTACAACACCCTTCCCCCCACTTCAATTCCAACATTCCCATTTTGAAATTTTAAGATTAATTTGAATATATCATATGGTTTATTTACGTAGTTACGAAATCTCAATTTTAAACCACAGCGAAATGTAGTGTTCTATATTAATTTAACTTCTTTGGTGGCCACATGGTCTAAAGCGTCTCTATCATGTTAGTCTAGACTACCAATGACAAGGAGAATGGGGTTCAAATTCCGATCTGGTGTAGGCCTGCTGAGGTTTTCAGAAATGGTTTTACACTCAAATGCGAGTGCACTTCCTCTGAATTAGGCCTTCCTCATTCGTAGCTCATTAGCCTAATTAGTATATATGCATGTATCCTGAACAGGTAGTAACTAAGACACTGTGCTAATATATATTATAACTTTGTTGTTGAGCTCATTCTTTCCCGGGCTTCAATAGTGACATTCGATGTCATTCGTCTGTCCGGGAAACTTTATTGACTTAAGGTAAGCGCCCACTACGTCGATACAACCGGCAATGGACGCTCCACCGTTCCACCATTTGACAGAAACTCCGGGCGAGGGAATTAAAATAAAGTGCGGTCCGGAATTTTCGGTGTCATCTTCAACCAGATCAAGAAATAATGTGTGGTATTCGCCAAACATAAGAATTTTGCTGTTGACGTTGTGAACCCAGAATCGTGGTTTCCTACATTTTCTTCTCTCCTCTTCAATTAAAAGGTATCTAACAGCTACAAATTCTTCCTAGATTTCCATATTTAAGTACTACGGTGAATTATAACTCACAACAGCACAATTATGAACCTGAAACCAATCCAACAATAGCAGAAATGCAAACAGTACTTCCTTGAGCACGTAAACTAGAAGCTCACCTTCTGACTCGAGAACAGCTGAGACAACTGAGTCTCGGTCCGTGCCGTCAGTGTGGATAGTGGGTGCACCCCCTAAAGTGTGCCGTCAACGTGAATTGTGGGCACCCCCCTAAAGTGTACCGTCAACGTGAATAGTGGGCACCCCCCCTA
>CABFOW010006990.1:4176-27454 GCA_902141385.1 Timema californicum
CCCCCCCCCCCCGCAACCTCTGGATGCGCCACTGGGTCAAAGGTTAAAGTCTTAATTTCTGTGTAATGATGGTCATGTTTCTATTATTAAGGATGCAAATAATAATATTGATAATTCACAGTATATGTAAAATTTTCCCTGAATTCAATTACAGTACATTTTATAAATACAATATATTTGTATCCAAGTTGGGTACATTTTATAAATACTGTGGCTACATATCCTATAAAAAAAATTAAACCTGAATTTAATTGATTCCGGAATGCTGCTGGCTCAAAGCAAGATAATAAATTTTCACTAGATGTGGCTTATGTGTTTACCAAGTTTGGCCAAAGTAAGTATATATTCAATCTTTTTAAACTGGTAGAGGGGGCTGAGGAAGTGGGTTGACAGGCACACCCTCACCGAAACACACATAATATATTTACTGTAAATTAGGAAAAAGGCTCAGGAAAAGTATCACATTTTTTTGGTCCAATGTTTTCATATTTTAAATTAGTTATATTTAACATACACTTTCTGACTCAATTGTTTCTTTCTTCACATAATTTACAAACTAGTTTATCTCTAGGACAGACAAAACATCCAGTCCCCGTCAGTAAATTCATCACTATGAAATGGGAAGCCCCAGTTTCACAAATTATAATTTTTTTCGACCATACCGCGATTCAAATCCGGGATCCTTAGCTTGGTTCCAGTGCCTTACAAAATAATTTAAGACTAAAGTGTTAAACTCTTACATTAATTTGTTGACCTTTTTCGGTGGTTGAATGGTATAAGGCGTCACTTTCGCAATATACTGGACTGCCGTTGACGGGGAGAATGAGGTTTGAATCCCGGTTAGATGTAGGCCTACTGAGGGTGTTTTTCCTTAAATGTTTCTCCACTCTACTTCCATGCAAATATGGGTACACTTCCTCTAAGTGCAAGCTTCCTAATCCCTAAAACAAACCTGTAATTAGTACAAATGCATATTTGAAATAATTATTTGTAGCCTGCTTCAGCTCGTGTCGTGTTAGACTGGCCTGCGGATGACGGGGAGATCGAGGTTAGAATCCCGATCGCGTCTGCTGAAGGTGGTTTTCATAAATGGTTTCCCACTCTCCTTCCTAGCGAATGCGGATAGATCACCTCTAAATTTCTTCCTTCCTCATCCCTGCCCTATTTGAGTAATTATAATAGGTACGTACAGCCTGAACATGTAGTAAGACTCGGTGATAAAAAAAATGGTGCTACTTTTAGCTTTAAGCTTTCGTTCTTTTTTTAAAAGGGAAAATATTATGTTAATCTGTGTTTGTTTTTCACTTGTGTAATGAAAGCTGCCATGCGGATGTTTTTTTCAACAAAAGTGTCCTACTATGGTGTTTGACCAAACATGCTGATCTTGCTGAAAGTTAAACTTGGCTGACCTGAATCTTTTTTGTGTGTTAAGTGTAGAATAAGCTGCCGAGCAAGTTTGTTTGGATTTGTCATGTGTGTACGTACATTAATTATTGTTTTTCGACACACATCCTTATAAAACGACACTTAATGTTGTTACTCATTGCTTGAGGTCCCTCACGATTCGAGGCAAGGGCGCCCATGTGAGTTTTCCAGATGGGGGGGAGGGGGGGATCGAAGCCCCGTTTTCTGGGTTGGGGGGGTGACATCCCCCCTACTCGAGTGATAATTTCAGAGATCTAACCTTTTGGAAGGGAATTTGAGAGAATTTTAACATAATTTTGAGCTAATTATATTATTTTCAAGAGCCAATTTTCGCACAAAATAAAATTTAGTTGTAGCTGGACCAATTGAAAAGAAACATAGTTTTCACAAGTTAACCAACTAGAACAAAATGAAAAGAAAACTGTTGGAGAGGTAATGGGAGGAAATCAACATTTTATAATTTGTATCTATTAACTCTGATATTGATGATTCAAAGTTGTTGATAGTAAATTGCAGCCAAATCACAAATACACAGCTATATTTTTTCATGAAAATTGACACAAAATAATAAATATTTGATAGTGGCAAAGGGGGCTGGAGCCCCCTTTATCGCCCATTTATGGGCGCCCAAGATTAGAGGTAAAGATGCGCCCGGCTCATATTATATTAATTTATATGTACCACAAACTGATACGTGATCCAATCACGTATCAGCTTATGATCCACATGAATTAATAATACAAGTGCATAGAAGCATAATGTCAGTTACGAGTCGCCATGGACTGTGATTGTAGATAGCTATGAGTGGCCCGATACTTTCTCCAGCTACCAAAAAAGACTCGATACACTAACACCAAGCACGTGCCTTCCTCATTAGGTAGAATATTGGCTTTTTTTTAAAAGACTAATGGAAGTGGAGTGTGAGGGCTTAGGCAGCGACCAATGAGGTTGTATATTAATTTCTGGAGTGGAAGTACAGGGTGATTACCTGTGGGGGTGAAGCTGGGCTTGAACTCATCGTGGATAAAAGGGGAAATATTTCTCCATTCATTATATCTGTGGGTATAGCATTTCACATAGAACCGATCTGGGTAGAAATTTTAGCCAAGCCGGAAATGACGCGGAAAACTCGACAGTCCTTGTAATGCAACTTCCTGGATGTGAAGATTCGAATGAAATGGAAATTAAAGATTGGATTAGGAGGGATGAAAGATGCAATATAACAAAGGGGGAGGGGGAGGGGCGTTTGAACGGGAGGGGAAAAAAATACACGTGCTAGTTTTATATTATTTATGTTTTCAAAACTATCTTTTGTATTTTGAACTTGAAAATATATACTTAATACTTTTTACACATAATACTCTAACTGTTGGTAGGAAGCCCGTTTTGGAAGGTCTTATTTCGTGCCAGAATCTAACAGTATAGCAGTATTTTGGTAGGATCAATGGCCTTCCAGAACGGACTACTTATTAAAGTTCCGGAAGCCCTTTTATACCACCAAAATGTTACTATACAATATGATTATGGTACGAAATGAGGCCTTTCAGGATGGACTTACTACCAAAATTATGGAATAGAAATGTGTAAGTAGGCCTAAGTCTTTACCAGGGGTGGACCGACAGGTTTCAACTGGCCCTGGACTGTAAAATATGATGGCCGTATCCGGCCCGCTTGTCTGCACTTCATATCGTACATCAAAATTAATAGTTTTAATTTTGATGTTCAAGCCTAGACAATTTTGAATTAAAAAAATCACTTTGAAATATTTCAAACTTTGCTATTTTTTTCTAGCCCTTTAAATACTTGATAGTGGGATTTTGTTTAGATAATTTAATAAAAACTGATTCAAGTATTTCGCTAACACACTAAAAGCATTTGGAAATAATTCGTTTTTCTTAGCACCGCGTCTTACTTACTTACTTGCCTTTCGGGTTATACGCCTATTTACTAATTATTACACTAATGTGTTAGGGCTTAGGAATGTTTAATTTAGAGGAAGTGCACCCGCATTGCGTGGAGGGAGGGTGAAAACCCATTTAGGGGAGAAACCATCATTGCACCAAGCCGGGATCGAACCCCGATATCCCCGTCTTCGACAGTCCAGTATACTGCGAGAGTATCGCGTTAGACCATGCGGCCACCGAAGCGAGTAATTAGTTATCATATATTTTAAATATACATTAATAATTTCAAATGAATAGCGTTAAATAGCTAGTTTAGATCGACATTGGTGGTCACGTGGATTAAACGTCAGGCTCTTCTGGTCTATTTTGCTTATGTCAGGGGGGTTAAAGGTTCATATTGCACTCGGATGTATAGAGTGATTTTTTCTTAGATGGTTTCCCACATTTCTTTCACTCAAATATTTTTACATTTCCTCTAAATTGTATTGTTCTTATTTCTCATCCTCTAGCGGGATTAAATTAAGTTGCAAAAACAAAGAGTACTATAGGATTTATGGTATAATTTAATCAAACCTGTTTCTATAGACTGTGAAGGTGTCACTCTCGCAGTAGACTAGACTCCTGATGGCTGGTTGATCGGGGTTTGAATCTCGGTCGGGGGCACCGATGATTTTTTTTAAATAAATGGTTTCCCATCCTTTCTGCACTCAAATGCTGGTGCATTTCCTCTACCCTCTATCTTCCTCATACCTACTCCATTAGCCTTATTAGTATGCGTACAACCAATACCGAGTTGTCCATCAACCTAGAAGGCAGGGAAAAGTCAAGGAATTTACTTAGTCAGGGAAATGTCATGGAAGAATTTGATCAATTTTTTGGAATTTTCACATATTCACTAAAATAATAGGCCTAAGCTATTTTCATTTACTATAACCAACTGTCAGAATAACGTTTTTCTTCCAGTTAATACTCACTGAGAATTTCTTTTAGTACCGGTGTTCATGTTGAGTATACTAATTTCAATTCTACAAGTCAACTCTCAACTTTCCTCCCATCTATTGCGTGTCTTTAGCCAAAGTTGAGTCAATAGTTCATTAGCCCGTGTAAGGCTATCCTTTAATGTATAAATATAGTCTAACTGAAATCTAAATTAGATCGCACGACCCAATAACCCATTGCTTTAGGTTGACATCATTTAACCCCTTCATAGTGTGTTACAATTTCAAAATGTGAGTGAGTGTTTAAAAATACTACACTAAGCTATGATTTTAATACAATAATGTGTATAATATAGTAACTGGAAAAGTTGGAAAAGTCAGATAATTTTAAAATATAGTTTGGTTGGACACCCTGCAATACGGGCAGTGAGACACTGGAAAGGGGGCGGGGGGGAATCAATGTTCACCTTAAAATAATGTGTCTGTATTTTCTAAAAGTTCCTTCCAGCCCGATTTCTACTAAATATCCAATATTTCAAGCTATGAGTTTATTAAAAACACAATCTTCACGTTTTAACTTTGCCCATTATGACGCTGGTGAGGCTTCAGATGTAGTGAGTGACCCATTTAACTTTAGATTGAGCGAGACTAGCGTGGCAACCAACCAATTCTTGAGCTCACAACATGAAAGTTGTTGAACAACTCTCCGTATCTCATCAAATCGGCTCATTTATACATTATTTTGTATCTAAAGGGGGTAAAGACTGATCTGGATCATTGTCCGAGCCGATTCGATACGACGTAGTGAGCGCATCGGGCTAGTTTTAATTAAATGGATTGCCTCTGAAGTGAAGTTCGAATTCCAGTGGAGAGATTTTTTTCCCTCAATTATTTCTACGAAATTTTTCTTAATAATACCTTACTCATCCCTAACCCATTAACGTAAATACCAGTAATTATGACCTTGAATATTAATGCTTATTACTGCAATTATTGTTCTCCTTATCAATCAACTTGCTCACTTACATAACTTGTTAATAATGTGAAATTCATTCTGGATTATGTACTGATACATTGTTATATATTTAAAAAGTTTCAGCTTATACTTCACTTTATCAAATCAAATAATTATCAATGAATTAAATGTGTCAATATTAAATTTTTGAACTATTATAATATGGCATTACATTTTATAATTTAGTTGCCATCCACTCTATTCATTCATTGTTTTAATGTGTTATTTGTACTAATGTTATGTCATATTTCTTAAGAATTAAAAAAAAAAGGTTGTTTTGAAAGTTTTTCCTGCCAAAAGTTACAGCCTAACACCATGTATGATCTTGAAGATCTCGTGGTTAGGCGAATGGATACATGGTAATTTTTCCTATCTGTCCTTTCCCACCTCTCCTACCGTAGATAGGGTTTAGATGAGTTATACATCCACACATTCACACGTGTGTAGAGGAAGTGCGTGTGACGCAGGTAGGCTTGTCTAGTCACCGCCACGGAGTAAGTGGGGCAAACTCCCCGTCAAGGTCTACATCAGATCCGAGCGGTCGCTTGGACAATCTTCTCGACTTCCCCTTCCTGTCAAGCACGACTACACAACACCAACGTGCCTTAGTTATACGCCGCACTACTTCTCAATTATCAGTGGCGTCGCCAAAGCTTCTTTCAATTTGTCATTTTATTTCTCATTCAATTGAGGTATTTAACGTGCACTTTCTGAACTGTTTGATTATATCAGCACACGAGAATCGATATGAGTGAGAACGAAAGCGCCTACCAATTTTTCCGGGAAAACTATTTCCACATACCTCCCAGGGTTCTTTTACAAGCAACAATCGACATGGGACCGATGGCTTTACTTCCTCTCCGATGGAATTTGCGTTACGGATTTAGATCGCCCAAGAAAGTATTTTCTAACCATGTTGTAGTCTTTATACATTTTTGAAGATGTATTTCAAATCCTATTTTGAGTGTATTACTCTTATGTGGCCTTCTGTTGTATTCTTTAACTTTCTTGTGTCATCCATAAAGTTTATGGTGTCAGTCACGACTAGTGGAGTGGTCTCAGTTGTTTGATTCTTGTGTCCCTTGATGGTTTCTTTGCCGTTGTGACTTCTCCTGGGGAGTTTATTTGGGGGGGGGGGGGTTGGGGGGGGAGGGGGGCATAGAGATAGCAGCCAGCACATTCCTAAGTTCTCTAGAGTAGTTCTCCCCATTGCCACCAGTTCCATCTCACAGAAAACAACTGCATTGTTTCACACTCGGGTAGGCCTACTGTTATTATTATTATTATTATTAGCACCGCGTCTTACTACCCGTTCGGGTTATACACACTCACGCTAATGTGTAATGGTAGGGTGATTGTGAGATGAAATGGAGGACCTACAGTTTAACGTGGAATCCGAACCACGGTGGGGGCCTGGCATTCCCCACATTCAAAAGATGTCTTGTCAGAGGTGAAGGAAGGGTTTGGTAATCAGATAAATCTGTGCNTTCTTTTCTTCTTTGAAGCTGCTGGGATGCCTCGGATATTCTAACTTCTTCTTCTCATGTTATCTCGGAGTAGCTCTTTATCAATGATGCTGGGATGCCGGAGAACTAGTCAGTGAGTCGATATGTGGTGAGATATATCATTTTGAGAACGTTCGGAATTCTGTCGCTCTCATATTTGGAGCGCACACGCCTATCGGCCATGCTTTTCAAAACTTCCACACAGGTGGACCAATCACGACGTTGACTTATGGATCTTTCTAGAAAATTCTTTGAGATCACCTTATAAACGATCGTTGTGTCATTGGGCGTGATTCCTGGCATTTCTTGAACTGTGAAGTTTGTGAAAGGACCAGTTGATATCGTGAAATTGTTGATCTGTTACTATTAGTTTTTTCTTTAGTTAGCAAAATGAGGGTGTCGCCACACTCTCTCATCTATTTGATAAGTTTAGTCTATAGTCTATTCAAACATAGTCTTCGTTAAGTTTTGTATTTTTATATCTATAACTCTTTCCTCAAGCACAATTTCAAATATCCCTCCCCCCAAACCAAAGTCCTGGGTACGTCATTGGTATTGACTATAGCGCTTGGTGGCTGTATGCAAAAATGTTACACTTCGATACTATAATGAAAGTCTTTATAAATACATCCCCTTCTCCGCAGCGCGTCTTATTACCAGTTCAGGCTATACGTACATTCACTAATAACGCTTATGAGGCAGTGATGAGGAAGGTTGAATTTAGAGGATGTATACCCGCATTTGCATGGAAGTAGAGGGAAAACAATTGAGGAAAAATACCCTCAGTACACCCGTCTGGGGTTCGAACCCCAATCTCCTTGTAATCGTTTATATGATTCATTGATCTGAAATGATTACTGGAAAATTTTCGATTCAAAATTCACCGGAATGTTTCCGTTTATAACTCTAGGGCGTATTTCAAAAGAGAAGCTTCGAATAACTGAATTTATAATTCATGATTTGACCTTAACCAGGAAAACCCTATCTACCCATTTGTAACCAACACACTCAACCCAATGTCTCTAATAAACAATAGAGGCAACAATGCCGTAATATTTCTCAATTGGTGTTAGTAAAAAGAGTCAAAAATATTTAAAAAATATTGCTACCTTAAACTATTTCTACTATAGAAGATAGAAGAAATAAAATGTCAGCTTTTTGCATTGGATTTTCCCCACATTTTTCCTCTTTCCCTAGGCGGGCTTTCTTAATTAAATTTACTCTTATCAGTTTTTTTTTTCATTTTTCTTTATTTTATTAATTTCCATTTCTATAAAATTATTTAGTCATTGGGCTACCTCATTATCTCTATTCCAAGGAACTTCAAGTAGTTGTCACAATATTATATTGTTGGCGTGTAGACCAAGTTAATAATTCAAAATTAAATAATAATTCTTGTAAACTCGATGAAAATAATTAAATAACTCGATAGCTCCACTTACTATTTTTAAAGTTCAATATTTTGTCCAAGTATCTTCTTTACTCTTAAAGTTTACTAAACAGATACGCTAAAATTACACTTGATAACCCACATGCTCATCAGATGTGGATTACTTACACGTACATGTTTAAAGTGAAATGCTCACTCACCATAATGGTCTACATGACGGAAAGTCGGAACGACATTAACACAGTGACCTAATCTGTCACCTTCTTGTTCAACTTTTGATACTTCAATTCTATTATTTACTCTTAATGTACGAAACTTTATATATATATATATATATATATATATATATATCCGATGCAATGATCTAACGAGCAATGATCTAACGATCTAAGCTCTAAGGCGTCACTCTCGTATTATACTGGACTGCCGATAAAGGGGGGATATAGGGCCTCGAATCCCGATCGGGTATTCTGTGGCTGGTTTTCCCTAAATGATTTTACACGTTCCCTCCACACAAATGCGGGAATACATTCTATAAAATTCAACCTTCTTCATTCCTAACACATTATTGTAGTTAGTATATGATTTATATATGAGTAAAACCCGTACGGGTAGTAGGCTAAAACGCGGTGCTAAGAAAAACTTAAAATAAACAAAGATTAAAGTACATTTTATTTTCGCTATTTTAAACTAAAAGGCAATAATAGAATATTTCAAAACATTTTATTTGTACTGATTTAATCGAAATTACTCTGACCATCCTTTCTTGGATAACAAACATAATTATTTAAAAGGGGACACTTGGTTATTTTATGTTCCTAAAATAGGATTTACAAGTGTTTACCAAATTTGGCCAAAATATATTTAAATTATTGTATTTTATTCGTTTGAGTCTTCTAGTAGAATAATGCAAATGTTGATAAGAATAGGTGGTTCACTGCTTTCTAATTTTCAAAATATTTTAGTGAAATATAAATTTATAATATCTACATATATGACATTGTAACATTTAAAAGAGCTAGCCTGATGTATTAATTTGTTTGTACGCCGCCATTGGGGTGACATTTGATATAACTATTGAATTGGGTCCAAGTTTGCTGTTTTGTATTATAATAAATAAAAAGGGATGGTGTCTTAGTTTAAAAGTTAAGAGTTCTGGTGTTTTATAATTATTTATTTTAAGTAGGGATACAGGTTTTTGCTAGATATTTCACACGTTGTATATGTTAATAAAAGCCCGACTATTACGTTATATGCATGATAATTCCCGACACATGAAATTCAGAACACAGATTAAGATGTCATAGACTCCACCTACACGGCTCCTCGTCAGGAAGGAAAGTGAAGAGATGCGTACCCTGAAAGGGGTACATCAAGCGACATTTCCTTCTCAAAGCTTCCTAAACGAAAAAAAGTTGCGGCCGGCCATCCAGGTGCGTTTCTGTCCACAAAACTGTGTTGTCTTTTTAAACAAAGACGTAGAAGGATTTCACCATACCTTGCAACTTAACAACTTAACACAAATAAATCTTAGTACCCGCTCTCATTTAAAATATCGTAATTTTGAATAAAGATGTGATTAATAAATTATTGAGATGTGTAATTCCATATTATTACAACATTCCGGTAAATTTTTGCTTTTTTAAAACTTTATATGCCCATGGCCGTTTTAATTCCTGAAAGTGTGCACTATGCATGGTTTCCACAAAGTATTTCCTCATCCTCTGTCCAGGTGAATGTTGGCGAACTTCCGTAAGGTGATGTTTTAGGGGACGCGAGAAAAGGCCAGTGTTTTTGCAGTTTATATAAAAAAAACTTTTTTTTTTGACAAAATATATAAAATATGGTTCCAATAGAAACAAAGTTTAATTTTCTTCACAAGTTGGTATCAACTTATGGAATATCTGTCATGATCATAGCGGCATTAGATGCCAACACTTTAAATGAAGAGATACAGTTGTCAGGACACCCTTGACAATTTTTCGAGAACGGTTGAGGTCACCATGAGAAGAAAATTAAACTCTATGTTTTTACTGAATCAATATTTTATTTATTTCGGCAAAAAAAGTTTTGCTATAAAAACTGCAAAAACACTACTTACTGTAGCCTTTTCTCACGATGTCTCTCATCCTATTAGCTCAGACAAGCGGTGGCTCCGGGCGTCATGCCGTTCAAAGCGAGCCCGCGACTATCATTTGACTGAGGGTTGTAAAATATTATACTTTGTTTTTAATTTCCTTTTTAGTGCAAATCCTCTTACAGCCTATCATCTTCAGCCTACACACAGGACACGGAATTCAGCTGGTTTATTTTAAACAGATAACTTTTTGAAAATAGTGAACTGAAAAAGTTTCCTTTTTTAAAAACGCTTATGGTTTTAGGGATTAGGAAGGTTATTTTAGTGTAAGTGTGCCCACATTTGCGTGGAGGGAGAATGGAATCCCATTTTGTAAAAACCAGCCTTAGTAACCCCGACTGATATTCGGACCTCAATCTCCCCGTCTAGCCTACTGCGCTAGTAGAGTAGTGCCACCGTCCACCTAAGCGGGTTACAAGTTGTTCGCGAACAACTGAACTAAAATTTGTTATTTGTTCGCGAGCTATTTTCAACAATGAACAAGGTCTGCCCATCTATACTTGTTTGTTCAAGAACCAAGTTAAAAGTCTAGACAGGCGCTTAGTGCTTAGGAAAAATGACGCTGACGCGCTTTGTGACAAGAGTACAGTAGCCCCATGGCTTCTTTGGTGCTGACTGACAGCTCACAGCTGACTTCTGAAAGTCAACATTTATGTATATACCTAAATTTTGACTGTCAGAAGTGACAGCTGCTAAACACATGTTTTTGCAGATCATATGGTTCGGACGTAGTGATACATAATTTGGTCTGGTAACTTTTCAAAGCTGTGAGCTGTTAGTCAGTACCAAAGAAGTCATTGGGCTACTGTAGTTGGCGAGTGAAAGTAAGCGCTTCCAAATAATGGCAGCTGTGTCGGCGCTCGGCAGGGCGGCGTGGGAGTGTTCCAGCTGACGAGGTCTTATGTTCTACAGGGCTGGATCGTGTAATTGCTTGGAGGAGGCATCGACCATAGGGACAAGGTTGTACAAACCGACTTATTACTACTAGACTTTGTCAGATCTAAAATAAATAAAATATGGCCGCAAGGTTATGAGAACAGACTTATTACTACCATACTGTATATCAGATTAGAGATTGCATTAATCACAGAGCTTTATCCGCAAAAACATAAAAACATAATTTTTTTCTACTAGAAGTCATCATTTCAAAAGAGGAGGGAGGCATTTACCATAGAGACTGTATGTAAGAATGTTACTAAGTGGATGCTAAGTGGACATTAGCGTGGGTTTGCTAGCGTCATCATAACTAACGTTCTTACGTATCATCCTAGGTCTTGCCCGTAAGGTTCCATTAATAATTATAGCAATGGTTTTATAACATATATATATATATATATAAAAAATAAAAATAAAATCATGTTTCGGCGCTAAACAATATTTATATTTACATAAATAAATATGTTTTTAATTATCAGGAGATTACCACCTCAGGGCTATCCTAGGATGAAGTTTGGACAGAACAAATATATACTTTTATTAAATACTGCGTATTGTAAATTACTAAGTTGAAATAAACAACTTTCACAACCGGCATAGTTGTCAGTGCACCTGGCTACTAACCTAGGTGTACCGGGTTCGATTCCTGGCTTATACAATGTGTATTTTTCCCGAAATAGGAATTAACCCAACGGTCATTAGGTTTTGGTTAATTAGTCTTAAGTTATGTTTACGATCACTCCTGGCTCCACACCTTCATAATCACTATCATCACTTCATCTCATTGTGGCTACGACGTGTAGTCAACCTCCATAGATGTACCTTGGGCAACGTTCTATACCACCAGAGCGGCTAAAAGTCTACATACACAGGTGACTGAATTAGATAATATAATTATATTTCTCCCGGTCAAGAAGGTTGCCATACGCTTCTTTTTTAAATAGAAAATTCGCCACCATAATGTTCAACATAGTCATGTATTAGGCCTATTATTATTTTATATGAGTATCTGATACAAACTCAACCAGTCCTTTGGGCCGTTGTATAAGCAAACACACTCGAATTAGGGGATAAAACATACCTGTCAGCCGGTGCACATGAATCTCGCCACAACCTATAATTCCATTCAATTCCTAACCTAACGTAACCTTCAATTTACATTTTAAACAAAGTACATTATGAATAATTCAATTTCTCTTGCGCATTTGGTGATAGGCTATTAACAGAATGCGTGTACAACAAGTTGCATAGGAGTTAGGCATGCGGCACTGCACATGTAATAGTGGCAAGCACTTTCTGTGATGTAGGACCATTAATGATGACCCTCAGAACCTATTCCCATTTCTAGATGGGCTGGTGTGTTGTTTACTATTAATTGTGGTATGTTCTTCTGCCGTCCTCCAAGATGTCGAGGTGTGCAGTGCTGTGCGCCTAGCTCCTATGCAACCTGTTGTACACGCATGCTTGCATATCTTTACTCTCCCGGTGCTGTACGCCGAAACTTTGGACACAGGTTAATGGTATTAGCATAGTTTGCCGGATATAAGTGAATAGGGATTTTGTATTACTTTTGGCTCAAACAAGCTATGTATGTAGTTTGGGCTATGAATTTCCGAACATTTTGTATAATGTGTTGTATATGAGCTTTACGAATGGTCTAGTGCAGTGTGATCCAACTGGCGGCCTGTACTCACTGTTTCTTGGGGGGAAATTAAAAGGAAGCCCTCGGTGGTAGATGTGTGAAACAGCTTATAATTCACTTATAAATATTAACATTAAAAAAAAAGTCATTGAATTTTATTAAGCACTTATTTGGTTAATAATAGTATGTAGCGATACATATTTATAATGCTAAGTTGTTTCATGAAAGTGAGTGTGCGTGCATATTTAATAATACATTTTTAGAATTTAAAAAAAATGTCAACCCACTTCGGTGGCCGCGTGGTCCAACGCACTACTCTCATGTTGGACTAGACTGCCGAAAACAGGAAGATTGGGGCTTGATCCCGGTCAGGTGCACTGAGGGTTATTTTTCCTAAACGGCTTTCCACTCTCCTTACACGCAATGCGAGTACATTTCCTCTGAATTAAACTGATTTCTGAAAGGCCTTTTCCTTGCCAGAAATCTATTATATATTAGGATATTGGTCGGAAAAAAATACCTTTTGAGAGAGTAATTCCTACCATGAATGTAGTATACGTTAGACCATGAATGTAGTATACGTTAGCCGTCACACTCGCATTTGACACGGAATAACCTGGGCCAGCAGTGAATATTTTGTGTCAAAAAAATCTTCTTAGTGGCATAGGTTCACCAGCCTTTGTCTAGGTTAAATTTGTTTGTAAATGATTTGCTGATGTTGGTTTGTTTAGAAAGTGTACATTAGAGGTAATAATAATATCATTTCAATTTCCTTTATTATAGTGCTGGCCAACAGTTGTAAGACCTGTACACAAGTACCTTACAAATATATATAATTACCGGAGAAAATAAGATAAACAATAATAGCTAAATAATTATATGTACTGATGAATAATTATGAATAAAATAGTAATTAATAATGATAATAATAAAAAAATAGCAATAATAACGAATAACTAAAGAGTAGTTAAAAGCAGCAACAATATGCAAAAAAATAAATTTAAATATTATAGGCAGAACCTCTATATGATAAATTATTGATATGGGTGTTCCTTAAATAACTGAAGAAATTTTCCTATTGGGAATATTAAAAACAAAAATGGCATCACAATAAAGTCTGTGTGAGCAGAGAGTTTGGATTCTTTCATAATCATAATAAATCCGGTTACTAAAGTATTTATCATAGCACACAGAGACAAATTTTCTTTGAACGTTTTCCAACCCAAGAGAGTCAGTTAAGTTAATGGAATTCCAAGCAACAGTGGCATATTATAACTTAGATCTAACCAGGGTGTAGTACAGACTTAAACAGTCAACTTTCTTAAATGATGAAGTAATAAATTTAAGAAGTCAAAATAATTTAATTTATTGGGAAATTACATGGTCAACATGATAGTGGAAATAAAGTTTGTTATCCAGGATGAACACCAAGATCATTAATATAAAGGGTTTTCATTGCTTAATTTATAAGTAAAAAAAAGGATTAGTTTTCCTAATAAAAGTTATAGATTTGGTCTTAGATTTATCAATAGACATTCCGTTTTCAAAAGACCATTGTAGATTACCATATATATCATTTTTTAAATCCATACAATCTGCAATTGATTTGACTATTTTAAATAGTTTTACATCACCAGCAAAGAGTAATTAACTAGACGAGTTCAAATATTTACCAATGTCATCAATAAACAAATTAAAGAGAAGAGGGTCTAAATTAGAACCCTGTGGTATGCCACAGGGAGGCTGAAAATATATTTGAGTTGTGTGAATCAATTTTAATAGTAAATGATCTTTCATGCAAATAACTGCTGAACCAATTTACATATGATTGAGAAAGGCCGAAATTACCAAGTTTAGAGAAAATAATAATATGCTGACATAAGTCAAATGCCTTACTTTAGTCAAAATAAATAGCATCAACCTGACCTTGGGCAGAGACTTGAGGGGCAGCATGCCCAAGAAATTCTACTAATTTAGTGAAAGTAGATTTAATTTGTATAAAAGCATGTTGATTATCTGAAAGTTTATTTTTAAGGTGGTGGAAAGTATGCTCCTATATGATTTTCTCAAATACTTTGGCGATATTGTTTAAGAGATAAATTGGTCTATAATTATAAGCATTTGTTTTTGCCCCTTTTTTATAAATAATTATGACAACAGATTGTTTCCATCTAAGAGGAAAAGTTTCATTTGACAGGCTAATGTTAAAAATATAGGCTAACAAAGGGCTGAAAATGCTGGCACAACCTTTAACAGTAAAATTTGAAATTCCATCTGTCCCGGGAAGAACTCATTTTTTTATTATAATAATAATACTGTGTTTGTTTCAGTCCTAGAACTCCTCCACTCGGACAAAGAACTCTTGGTATACAGCGTGTGGGTGGCCACTATTGGTTGCTTGGCTGCGGGGCTTCTATGTGCTGCCCTAGCGGCCATATTTGCTGTAACCAACACGGCCACCACCCCCATAGGGGCCTTCACTGGGGTGCCGGGCCTCTACTTATGGAATGCACTAAGCAGTAAGTCAACGGCTTTCCCCTTTGTATGGTCGCATATTTAACATATCCATCACTCACTCATGTGTACAATGATTTAAGGGGTCATTTTCGAAATAGACTGGACTCGAACCCCAATTGGGTGTACCGAGGGTGGTATTTCCTGTATAAATTTTCAATGTTCCTACATTCAAATGTGAATACAGATCCTCTAAATTCAACCTTCCACATCCCTAATTGTTTGGTGTAAATAGTACCTACATATATGTTTAACCCAAACAGGTAGTGAAGTGTCAAAACACATTTGCTAGCCTGACACCTGACACATGACACCTTAGCTAAGTCGGTAGAGCATATCTCTTTAATAACATTTTAGAGTATGAGCTAAAACTACTTACTAAAACTTCCTTTTCATTGTTATTTCAAGGTGATGCTGAGTTACATAAAGTTACATTCTGTAATATCAAATGAACACTAATTTTAGTAGTTGCATCATCACTTTCAAGGAACATCTATATTAATATCAAGAAAAATTCTGTTCGCACAGACACATAAGCGTAAACCAATTCTAATTTCAACTTTTTTGTTTTCATTATTTATTAAAAACTCACAGAACTACCCAGCATTGCCCAGGTAAAACCACGCAATGGATTTGAATGGCTACCCCTGGCAACGTATTTATTTGCTTCAAACAGAGAGAAAAAAATCTCTTCATTTTATTTCTTCCGACCAAGCTTTTAGTCAATTCAAAACAAATCAAATCCAAATTTTAAAATTCTGGCATTGGGGTATTACACACGTTCTGGCACAGGGGCTCCTAATATTTAAGTTTCGGACCTCTGCTTGCGTTAGATCTTGCGCAATGCTCATGACCGACATACAGATATATAATGTTGGTTGTTAATCACTTTACACTAATACTTCAGTGCTAAAGTTCTAATAATACATAGCATTAAAAGCCAAACTATTTTTACTATTATTTACTATTATAATTATTGTTATTATGGTTTATGTTGTTATTGTTTTTGTTGTGATGATTATTATTATTTTATTTTTATCTTACGACAGGTCCATTCCTTTTGTCACTGAACTTAGACACTGATACGTCTTGTCTCTGCCTCCTCCTTCAGCTCCCAGTATTTTCTTATTTCCTCTAAGGCAGCCAATATTTGCATTTTCCTTACTAAGCGTCTCTTTCCCTTAACCTTTTCTTCTCTAACGTCGTGCAGAAGACAGTTCCTCCAAAGGATGTGTCCGATCCACTTTGCTTTGTACCGAAGAATCACATCCGAAATTGTTCTCTTTTCACTCACTCTTCTTAGGACTTGTTCATGTGTCATCCTGTCTGCCCACCTCTTCATCTCAAGTCTTCTCCAACATCACATTTCAAAGCTCTCCAAGTATTTCTTTTCCATACATTCGGATTCTAGATATTTAATCACACTGATTACATTTACACTAGGGACAAGTAAGGAAGAATTTAGAGGAAGTATACACTCAATCAGGATTCAAACCCCAATCATCAGGTCATTGGGGGATCAGACTAGACAAACTTGACACTTAGATTATGCACTCACCAACACGAGTGACCAATACTTCCTTAAATCTAGGACACATATATAACTAATATCCCAATTGTTCTATTTACCATTTTGTGAAATAAACTAGACTAAAATTCTATAGAAATACTTTTTCTGGCTGGGAATCAAAATCGAGACTTTTAGTTCGATTTATAAACACTACAGACTGTGAGTTGAGGAATTGTTACCTGTATAAAACGTTAACTTAGTTTATGTAGAATAACTATGTCTCCAAATTCTAAACTGTTGTGTGTTTGATGTTTGGTTCTAGTGCTGTTCAGTGGGTCTGCAGTTGGTCTGTGGTCTGCTCAGTTCTTCAAGAAACTGCAGCAGAATGTCATGTCGCTAGAAGACCGTGGGAACCTTTGGTCTTCAGAAAACATGGCTAGTCTAGGATACTCCTTTTGGTAGGCAATCGGTTATATGGTTCAGGATGTTGTGTTTTAAAAATAGCAAAGATTTTTCTAGATATCACTACACTAAGTTGCAACATTTGAGGGAACTGCGGGCTTAGTGGGTAGAACGTTCTTCCCATCTTTTAATTCAACAAATATTGCAATGCTGGTTTGTCAATGTTGCCATCATTTTCTTATCTTAGCTACCTCCTGTCTTCATAATAATCTCAAGAAAGGATGTTTGGCAACAGCTACTCAAGGCAAATATAAGCTACATTACCTTCTAAAAGACCTGTAGTCATTGGCACACTCAGAAATATATATTTGGGGGAATATAGGGTATTGGTGGTGATTTAACATATCAAACTATTAGTTTTGTGATTTCTCCTAACTGGCAGTTTTAGTGATACCAGTACTTTTAATTAGTGAAAATATGTACCTTTTGAATATTAAGTAATAAGTTTGGTCTCAAAACTTAGCCAATACATTCATTAAACATTTGTGAGTGGAAAAGGGAAAGGGAGGGGGGGTGGGGGTGAGCAGGCCCAAATAATTCCCCCCTCCATTCCTATCTTGAGTGCATCACTGTTTACAGTTCCTACAGTGATTGTCATCTATTATAACAGACCCTGAAAAAAAATTACTAATGCTGCTTTTAAGCTACAGTAGCCCCATGGCTTCTTTGGTGCTGACTGACAGCTCACAGCTGACAGCTAAAAGCTTTGAAAAGTTACCAGACCAAATTATGTATTCCTACGCCTAACCATATGCTCTGCAAAAACATGTGTTTAGCAGCTGTCACTTCTGACAGTCAAAATTTAGGTATATACCTAAATGTTGACTGTCAGAAGTCAGCTGTGAGCTGTCAATCAGCACCAAAGAAGCCATGGGGCTACTGTAGTAATAATAAATAATGAAGCTACTTTGCATAGCCTAATAATTTTCTTAGGAATAGCCTTCTGAAAGTTTTTTTTATATATATTTGAACCCAACTGCACAATAGGATTCTGGTAGGAAAAAAAAGACCTTCCAGATGGTTATTTGGGATAAAATCAGGATTTAGCTGACCCATTTCAGTGTTTTCATAGTCTAAGGCAGGGGTAGCAACTTTTTTACTATTGTGGACTGTATGGGTTTTAAAAATCTTGGTGGGCCGAAAAGCAGAAAATTTCAATTTTATATTTCTCATATAGTAATATTACTTTCATGAACACTAATCTATTTACAAAATCTTTTGCCAGGCAGATAAAATAAGTCGGCAGGCCAGAGGTTGCTGAACACTAGTCTAAGGCCTCACTCTCGCAATAGACTGTATTGATGATGATAAAGAGATTAGGGTTTTAAACTCGGTTGGATGTATTGAGGATGTATTTTCCTGTATGGTTTCCCACTTTTCCTCCTTGCAAATCCAGCTAGATCACCTCTAAATTTAACCTTACTCATTCCTAACTAAATACTTTCAAAAATATGGATGGCAAGAACATGATAAGAAAGGCCAAATCCTTTTTACATAAGAAATATTATCAACCAATATTGACGTATGGTTCTGAAACCTAAACATTGACAAGGAGGGATCTAAATAGATTGATGGCTGCAGAGATGTGGTTTCTGAGAGATATTGAAAAGATTACTGTGAGATAGGATAAGGAATGAAAAAATTAGGGATAGCTTAAAGGTTTAACTATTATAAGAAATGCTGAAGAGTAAAAGATTCCATTAGGCTAGTCAGAGCATGCGATGATAATGGAGGAGGACAAAATGCCTAAGAAAGTTCTGAGTAATGAGAATGGTGAAACAATAATTTGAAGACCATGAATGAGATGGGTGGACCAAACGCAGAAAGACATAAGAGGCTAAAGGAGTGGACTGGAGTCTCATGGCAGTGGGAAAAGCTAGGAGAGATCAGACAACCCACAGAAGTAGAAATGTCCACCGATTATGACAATTACTACACACAATCACTATAAACAAGTAGTAATACGTGTTGCACCTAAAAAAACACCTTTGTAGCTAATCTCAAATTTTTAACCAATCAAAAGATTGATTTAAATCTGATTCTTATCATCAAGGCTTAATGCCTGCAAGTTCAGCTGATATGCTCAGATTGTGTCCAGGTCAGGTTTCAGGTCATATTTTATTTGGATGCACTCAAAACACCTGACTTTCAGCTTTGTTTCTTATGTGTGTGAACTACTTCCAGGCAAACTACAAGGTTGATCAAGTGTGCCAAGGTCTGGCTGGCCCTGACAAGCTGCTATGTATATGATCTTTCATTCTCTCTCGAGGAAATATTGCTAGTGTTTTTAAAATTGAAATGCCACTTGTTTATCATGATATTTGTAATAAAGTCGAATCACCACTGAAAGAAAGTTATCTATTATTAAGATGAATACAGTTTGGCCAACTTTGACAAAAGGCCACTATATTTACTCTTCAAATATCAAACTTGACACAATCTCTTAGACAGCATAAAGTATGGTTTGGTGTATAGATGAAAGTAGATTTAATGACTTTTTGATATGTCAAATCAGGTTTTTTCCATACTAATCCAACACCAGTTCTTTACCTTACCTTGCTTATGAGATGTATAGTCAAATTTCATTAAAAGAACCTTATCTAACAACTAGAAAAGTTACTATTTCAACATTAACATATTAATATGTCAATTCTTGTGATCTACAGTTGTAACTTCTGAAATTCTCAATAAAATAATACTAATAAAATATGCTATACATTTTTTCTGCAAATAATATTGGTGTGTTTTCTAAAAGGATCTTCCTAGGAAAATTTGATTATACCTTGATTGTTTTCTACATGTTAAAACATTCCTGCTTAAAATGATTGATGTTTTTATTGCCTAGGTTTGTTGTGGGCTGTTGCGTGATCCATCTCATGAACATCATAGTGATCTATGTGGGTACCAGTGAACCCCGTGAAAAGAAGGGACCTCAACCCATATTGGAGGAAAAAAGCAACGGCGCCATCATGCTCTACTAAGAGTTTCGTGCTTTATTGGACCACATAGTAATCATGAACTTTTCAAGGGTTTTTAAAAAAAAGCTACATAAAATCATTGTGACATTCACAACTGCTGGCATAAAATTAACTTTAGAAAATTCCAACTTTAACTTTTTTAAATCCTTCTTATGTCTTGTGTGTGCCATAAGTCTTTAGAAAGTCTTGGAGTCTCATTTCAAATAGTCTAAAGATTTTGGAATAGTTTAAGTGTTGTCAGTTATATTTTGAAAAAGTTCAATTTCAAATAGTTTCATTGAATATTTTGATAGTCTGTTTACTAGGATCACAATATTAATTTTCTTGAACATATGTGATTGTTTCTTTTTTCTATAGAAATTAATGTTTCACATATTATTTCAGATGTTAAAAGTTATTTATTATGTTAAGTAAACAAGATACGCTGGTAATTAATGTTGTATATCATCCACTATTATTGCTGTACAGTATCAAGATATTTTTTCAAAAATATTGGAGGTAAACGACTTAAAACATAGTGACAACTATATTTTATGTACCATATCTTCTTTTTATACAAAAACATTATTTTATACAATGTACAGTAATTAAGTATGGTAGATTTTTAAGTGGGTAATTTAAGATGAACATTATCAACAAATCTTTAGTCAAAATACAATATGAATAGAATATATTTCCTATTAATTTTAATTCAAAAGTTATACTATTTTGTTAAATATTTACTTCTAAAAACAAAAATTAATGATAAAATTGTAGGAGGTCATTTTAAATCATATTTGTATATAATTTATAAAATACACTTGGGGCCTACTCCATTTTTTCTGAAAAGTAGGTAACGATTAAAAATGATCAATCTGTAGGCCTATGCTTTGTAAAATATGTGATCATAAAAATGTTTGCTTTACCTTAAGCCATTTTTGAATGTAATATGGTACATTATTATAGTGTAGTATAAGCTTATTTTACGGGCTTGAACTTATGAATTAACTATTTTTGTATTTACATTTTTTGTATGAATTAGTAATGTAATAAAAAATACAATCATATATTTTGTTTATTTAATCATATCTCCCACTAATCTAGGGCTTTGGAATGAAAAAAACAAAAACATTGTGTCATTTTCACTTGCTGACTAAAATCAACTTCAAATAATTTAAAATTAAAAGTTTGACAGTTTGATAATTTTAACTACATGTTAAAGAAAATTCTAACTGGCATCTTTTATGGGGGGACTGTATGCACTATCTACTGGGGCTTACTTTAAAGTTTATTATTTGTTATGTGGTATAGAGCACTAGGCTAAATCATGGTTTAAATTAGGAGGGATAGCCAGCACACTTACCTAGGTGATACTGGAGTAGAAATTGTTTAGATATAACACTAAAAAACACATAAACACATTTTTAAGGACAAACTTTCACTGTCACAGACAGCTTCATCAGGTCAGGAGAGTAGACTGATGCTTTTGGTTAAAGTTTATTAGTAATAATTTAGTTTGATTGTGATAAAACTATGAAACATAACATAATAATTCTGTTTAAACATTACAAAAACCTGACCAACACTAACTTTGTTTACTGTTATGTAATTAATTTGTAATCAATAGGCCTGCTAAATACATTGTTAACTCTAGTGCAGTAAAATGTTATAATGAGCTTTACCCTAAAAGACTTGAATCAAACAATTCATAAATTGTAGTAAAGATTTGATAAAATATTGAATTTATGATTTATTAAAAAAAATTGATAATTGGAATCTGTTTTAGTTTGGTTTTTTGTTAGTGGTTTATCCCCAACATAATATAAGTCGGGACAAACTCAACCAAATCCCAAACCATTACTTCATCACTTGACTGAATACATAAATGTGATATGAAGGCATTAAAACAAAACAAAAATTAACACTAATTTACCATGTTCTATTTCTTATTATGTTGATTATTTTTCATGCAATTCAAATTATTTGGAATTGAGATTCAGCTAGTATTATTAAGATAATGTATTCAGAGTTGCACTAAAGTTTGTGTACCTAATATATATATTTTAACAATATAATTCTGTTTGTCTAATTTACTAATCGTTCTATTAAGATTTTGTGTTACTTATAAACATTAGTAACAAACTCAATAAGCTAAACACATTGAAATAGTTTATTTAAAAAAAGATGTACATTAAAAATCACTTAAGGAAAAAGGAGTACATTAGATATAAACAGATATGAAAACAAATTAATTTAGTGTGAATAACATTTTCATTCATAGATTCCTTAAAATTGAAGTTTAACTCTTTTTTTAAGATACCTAAATAAATTATTTTGAGAGTCCTAAAATAAACATTTATTATTGAGAAATCAATAGTTGTCAGGGATTAGTAGGGATCTTAATACATTTCTTAATAGATAATTATAAGTATGTATTGAACATCCCACTGTAAATAAAACAAAAATCCAAATATATTTGGCTAAATTTGGTTTAGTTTTCATTAATTGAGCAATCTTTTTTTTATTATTCTAAAAAAGTTGTACACACATTTATAAAATTCTGTTATTTCACACTCAAACAGCTATTCCTTGAAATAAGTAATTTGTGGCTTATGATTTTAATCTTAGGCCTACAATACATGTTAATTGTGGAAAAATAACTATTTGTATCTAGTAGTTTTTAAAAAGACTCACGATTTTTATGTACCGTACCCTACCTAAAATATGTTGCTTGTAGGCCTACTGGGATTTTGCACACCTCATTTGATTTTGCTCTGTACACACTCCTACAGCTAATGCCAAACCTATTTCATAACATGGTATATTCTATATATTGGTGGCTCATTGTTTACCTCTCTACTGGTCTGGAGATAGTGGAGCTACTCCGGCACTGGTGCGCAGTCGAAGGGCGTCTGGAGGTTCTTCAAGACTTTGTGAATCTTG
>CABFOW010006991.1:0-27451 GCA_902141385.1 Timema californicum
AGATACACACGTCAGGGGTTCTAAACCCTATATTAGCCCCATGTCATGATGTTTTGCTGGGAGAGCGGATTCCCGTAAGGTGCTTCCTTGTCTCTCTCTCCACGATAAAGCAGGGGTTCCCTTCCTTGTCCTTCCTTGTCAAAATAAATAGCTTCGGTGTTCAAATTCCAGCGAATCATACAGGCAATGCCCCGCTTAAGTACTTTTACAGAAACTTCCCTAGGATATGCTTGAAAGGGAAACATTGTTGTGACTTTAGATTTCCTCCCAAAGAGAACTGAATGTTTCAACTTATTCATAATGTTTGAGACGCGCTTCTAGGATAGGCGAGAGGGAGAGAGAGAGATTTGTATCCATTAAAACACAAACATAGCAGTTCTATAATATTTATTCACACATATCTAATTTTTTTTAAAGGCATTTTGTTAATCCAAATTAAACACTTTGTAAATATGAACTTTAAATCAAATTGATCTAGTAAATTATGTGTAAATTAGCAAAATCTTTAGAACACTTTGTAAAATATCTAATTTAAAAAACACTACATTTTTTTGATCCCGATAAACATTGCAAATATAAACTTTAAATCAACTTTATCTAATAAATTATGCGTAAGTTAGCAAAATCTCTAGAACAGGTTGTAAAATATCTAATTTAAAAAAAAAATAGCATTTTGTTGATCCCAATAAACATGAATATGAACTTTAAATCAAATTGATCTAATAAAGTATGTGTAAATTAGCAAAATCTCTAGAACATTTTGTAAAATATCTAATTTAAAAAAAACACTACATTTTATTGATCCCGATAAACACTTTGCAATATAAACTTTAAATCAACTTGATCTAATAAATTATGCGTAAGTTATCAAAATCTCTAGAACAGGTTGTAAAATATCTAATTAAAAAAACAGCATTTTGTTGATCACAGTAAACACTTTGTAAATATAAACTTTAAATCAAATTGATCTAATAAATTATGCGTAAGTTAGCAAAATCTCTAGAACAGGTTGTAAAATATTTAATTTAAAAAAACTGCATTTTGTTTACCCCAATAAACACTTTGTAAATATGAGCTTTAAATCAAATTGATCTAATTAATTATGTGTAAATTAACAAAATCTCTAGAACATTTTGTAAAATATCTCATTTAAAAAACACTACTATTTGTTGATCCCGATAATCACTTTGAAATATAAACTCTAAACCAAATTGTTCTAATATATTTAAGCTTAAAAATAACTTATCACGTTGTTTCACTTTATAATTACATGGCTATTAAAATAAATAATTTAAAACAGTTTTTGAAAAAAATTGTGCACCGTTGACTCATTATATATTTAAGTCAAAATAATATGGCAGCATTTTACACATCACTGTGTCTATATCTATCTCTGAATCAGCATATGGCGAGGGGGGTTGCTATGTCTATTGTTGAGGATTGTGAAATAGTGGTTCGGATAGGTCGCATTGCGCACCTCACAATAAACACTTTGTAAATCTAAACTTTAAATCAACTTGTTCTAATATATTTAAATTTTCACAGTAATAATTTATTACATTGTCTCACTTTATATTTACATGGCTACTAAAATAAAGAATTTAAAACAGTTTTGGAAAAAAATTGAAAAAAATAGTGCACCGTTTACTCGTTATATATATATTTAAGTCAAAATAATGCGGCAGAATTTTACGTATCACTGTGTCTATATCTATATCTGAATCAGCACATGGTGAAGGGGTTGTTATGTCTATTGTTGAGGATCTTGAAATAGTGCGACCTATCCAAACCCTCGAATATTCCACACGAAAATTAGTATTGAGTGCCCCCGAGGTACCTGGAGCCGCTTGAGGTAGTGCGTCCAGAGGTCCCCTTAAGCTCTGCATGTCCTGAAGGGAGCCGTCTGGAGAAGCTGGAGGAAGTTGTGGAGGAAGCGCTTCCATGTCCTGGGTGTCCAGCTCGTGCATGTTCAAGGGTGCCCCTGAGGTTCGGGTTGAGCGGGGAACATCAGTGCCTGGAGGCAGCTGTTCCCTTGAATGCGGCCGGTGGACAACGTCGGACATATAGGTGGTACTCCTCATGTCAACGCGACCTATCCATACCACCGAAGGTTGAGGCAGAGCGTCCAGAGGCCCCATTAAGTTCTGCGTGTCCTGCAGGGAGCCGTCTGGAGAAGCTGGAGGAAGTTGGGGAGGAAGCGTTTCCATGCCCTGGGTGCCCAGGTCGTGCATGTTCAAGGGTGCCCCTGGGATTCGGGTAGAGCGGGGAACATAAGTTCCTGGTGGCAGCTGCTCCCTTGAATGCTGACGGCGGACAACGTCGGCCAGATAGGCGACCATAGCCGCCACGAGGTTATCCGCCAGCCTCAAACTTTCTCTACTCTGGGCTATTTCGGCTGCCTGTTGCACCGCTGTTAGCCCGTCGGCGCTCCACCAGGACCCCTCTAAACAATTAAGTTAGGTTTTACCTTGCGGTGCCCCGTACTATTTATATTTAAATAACTTATAACCTGTTTATTCATTAACGAGTGAGAAAGTTTCTTCGTGTTAATCTATAGCAGACAGCTATTATAAATACATACACTAAGAAAGTTTGGATTTTAGGTACACATAGTAGTTATTGGTTTTTTTCATCAAACCAGAGACTCCTGATAGAGAAAAAAAATAGGTATCGTTTATATATATATATATATATTTAAAGTGCAGGCAAGAAATTAAACAAGAAGTTCGTATTTTAGGTACACATATCCCTAAATTCTTTATCTTGAAGGGAGCGTGGACCCGCATTTTAAAAACCTATGGCTTAGGGCAGTCAATTATTATCAACACTATGGAATCACCCCCCTTGGCTGTGGCTTGACGACACACACGGGTCTATTGGAGCGGTTGCTTATAGTAGGAGCGGTGGTGTGTTTTGTGGAGGGTCCAATAGCTTGCTTGGGGTTCACGGATAGCGGCATGGTGGACTAATTGTTGCGGAGAGTGGGTTGGGGGTTATTAGGGGCAAATTCTCGTAATATGATACTGAAGGGGGTGTCAGATGATGAGGGAAGTGTCGTGACGCTGTCCCGTGGTTGTTGAGCTGCCCCGTTGCTAGCCAGGGGCGAATCCATTGCGGCTGTAGGGGGGCCGAAAAGAAGAATGCTCTCCGGGTTGTCCCTTTAAGAGTGGAGAAAATCCCCCGCTGTGTAGCCGTGTTCTGACATAAATAATCAAGACTTTATTTACCATAGGGAGGGATGCGTTTGATAAATATTATCAATATCTATAAGAACACTATTTTTTTCCATTAGCGCAAGCAAGGAATATAAATATGCCTCTGATAAGTTAATATTACGGTTATTTATCAAGATGATATATAGGAAATATGTTTATTTTTATATAAGTTGCTCCAAAGACGCATTAGCACATAGCTCACCATGCCAATAGTCAAACCTAGATGTCCTAAGCTAAAGATAAAGTATTGTAAACGTGAAAATATATGGGGGACAAATAGTTTTCTAGTAACTTAGAATAGGTAACAGAGTATATTATTATCTTTGGTGTAGTGTTTCTTCAACACCGTAAATACCTATTACTTAGTTTCACAAAACTTAGTGATTCTACAGGTCTATCACTTACTCTAACAAAGATAAGAAGTGAGAGAAAGTCCCGGTATCATTTATTTATATAAATTATTGCAGATATATAATATTATAACTTTTTAACCTTCTTATTCATTAATTATCGAGAAAGGTTCTTCTTTTTTTGTCGCTGAAAAGCAGATATCTATTATAAATACAAACATTAAGAAAGGTCGGATTTTATGCATAATTGTTTTAATGCTCTGAAAATATAAGTATCGTTCATGCGGGCAAGAAATTAGACCGAATATTAGATAATATTTGTCAAAGAGGTAATCGAACAAGGACTCCCTCTCGCCCGTGGTGCCACGATATTAGAGAATATTTGTCAAACAGAGAACCGAATCGGGACTTCCTCTCACAGGTAGCGTACAACCCTCAGATCCATCATTAGCTGTACAAGTCAGTCATACAAATAATAAGATGTATTATTGTTATTATTATTATTATTATCATTATTATTATTATTATTATTATTATTATTATTAGCAAGCCGTCCTACTACCAGTCCTAGTTATACCCCCTTACGCATCGCTAGCCTAACACTTTAAACATATAGCTGCACTCGGTACCATAATATACTAGCGAATACGGATTTAAATTAAGCTCTTCTAATCTAACAAATTAATCAACCAGATAATGTTGGATAAACGGTTAGCTCAAACATGGTTTATGAATAGATTAAGCAGCTAGCCTTTATGTTGTTGTTTTTAAAAAAGGAGTCGTTTAGAGCAGGTGCAAATTTAACCCTAGCATATAAACAGCCAACTTAAAATTAAATGGCTGAATCAAGCCTATAATGTCCGATAGCCAATTAGACCAAAATTTTGACACAAACATGAATCATGAATAGGCTAAACAAATGCCAGCTTTTAGAACAGTCACAAATTTAACCCTTGCAAATACACTTACAATTTAAAATTAAACATCAAACACTTTTTAAGCTATGTAACAGAAGAGAATTGAAATAACTTGTGTGGATGATGATGAATTTTCCATTATCGAAACTTGTTTATTTCACTTGACAAAGAAGAAGGCAAGGGGGGTAGCTTGAAATGCATCCCTATGGATATGAACCAAAATCCCTTTCACTCGAGAACCAACGCCCTCCTTTCTAATTTACTTCGAAAATAGAATCGGAAAAATACGTAAGGTCTCACCAATACTTGAGCAATATTAGTTTTCGGCAGCACTTATTGTGTGAAATATTGGCTCGGTACAATTGAAATTTAAAAAAAAAAAAAACTCACGTCAGTAACGATAAAAATTATAGCGTATTGTCTTTAATCTTTTTGCTCAAATCGTTAATGAATGCCTCCCCCTGGAAACAGTCAAATCTGGTTATGAATCATAAAAATAAAAGCATTACCGGGTACCAAGGGGGTTGTTCTTTACCATACAGACCAATTTTCATAGAAAGTGTCTTTTAGGGGGGCGTTACATCCTAGAAGTTTTTTTTCACAACATTAACGCTGCCTGTTCGTGCAGCAGTGGGTACACGTTGTTTAAGAAATACCCTCGCGACATTAACCGCGCTCGTACAGGCTTTTTAGGACTCGTAGCTACGTAAACTAGCTGTGTTTTCCACTCTCCCTCTACGCAAATGCAAGCCCACTTCCAAAAACTTTCTATATATTGTTGCAAGTAAAACTACGCTTAACTTATTTTATTTTAGGTAAATAAATAAACTCTATTATTGATAATGTAAAAGAGTTCCAGCGATACCAATAAAAGCATTTGGGATCAAATAGTTAAAATATTTTTGTAAAATATGGAATTTAAAAATTAATCACCAGCTAGCTAACTATACGAGTTGTTTTTCCACAAGAACAAATATATTATTAATTGCCAAATCTAACAGCTCCCTCCCCCCCCTTGAAAATGGTTTTGTCATACAGCTAAGATATATTTAAAATTAATTAGTAATAATAATATTTAGCACCGCTTCTTACTACCCGTACGGGCTATACGCTATGTGGTAGTAAAATTGTAATAATACCAACGGGTTTTAAATATATTAATGTTACATTTATTGTAATAAAAAAGAGGTGTAAAGAAGCGGAGTTAGACTATATATGTAAAGTAAAAGTTAAGTCATAGATATATATACTAAGCTCATTTGGAAAATGGTTGTTATAATAATAATAATAATAATAATACTTTCTACGTATTTCAGACAATATTGTGACTTCTAAGAGGCGAGCTGAGGCCACTAATATTTAGACTGTATACATTTATTTAGAAGTGTTCGTTAAGGGAAGTTCCGGATCTCTGATAGTTAGTATCCCTTATACCTTCGCAATATATAGGACAGCCAGTGACGTAATACGGTACAATGATTAAAAAATGGCGGTCATGTGTATGGCAAGTGTGAGCAGTTTACTACTCTCCTTTTCATCCAAATGTGGGTACATTAAAATCCACATCTAATATCGGCTAGCCAGTGTAAGATTCCGATATTCAGGATTGCTAGATTCCTGAGAGTACATCACCACGGTTGAGGCATTACTTTTAAATTAGTATAGTGACATTCTTACTTAGTTCAGGTGGTAGAGATTGTATCTTAAATGGGTAAAACTCTCTCTTCCCGAGTTCAGCTGTGGTCAATTCCCTCATGGAGGAAATTTATACATGGCAACAAACCTTAGCGGGAGGTGTTTATAAATATAATAGCTATATATATATATATATATCTTTCTCTCTCAGTGTGAAGGGAGGTTTGATACGGGTATTTGACTGTTATTAGAGTTGTGATTTAATCTATGTCGAGTGGCTAGCGTCAATGGTTAAGACGGCTAAAGAATCACCTGTCTGTGAGGCGTTAGCATGTCTGTCCACAGAGCCAAGTGTCCAAGGCTTCGATTCCCTGTATGGCTGCAAATGCAACTATTATCATCCAAAAATGTATGACATAGCTGGTTGATAACATAGACCCTATTTGATAAATTTCGTCCCAATCAGGTGGGTATGCTGACTAAACGTCAAGCTCATATAATATAGTTTGCTAGTGAAAATAGTTTGGAGCTAGAATCCCTGTCAGCCGTAACAAGGATGAATTTTACTAGTAAATGGTTTCTTCTTCTGCTCCACTTTCCCGCAAATTCGGGTACATTTTATCAACATTCTACTTTGCTCATAAATTTGCTATTAGTGTAAATAAATACGTATTGTTCCGACCAGTCTGTTCGTGCAAATGGGGGTACACTCTAGCGTTGAATGATGGTGCACAAGTGGTTCAAACCTACCCTACCTCCATGCAGATGAAGGTACATTTTTCTTTCTATTCGTCATGGAAGATTATAAAAATGTATATGTTTTAAGCAATGTTCTACTTTTAGCAAACATCTTCGAATACGTCCGCTCTTTGTGTTTTGAGTACTATAAATTAGACTGTCTACATTTTTAAAGATGACCAATGTTGAGTTGGAACTACTAACTGACATTGAAAAGGGGTCGGCACTGAGGATTGAACCCCGGATCCCCTAGCTTTGAAGTCTGACACCTTACCCCCTAGACCACCAGATCACCTCGCGGCCACAAACTGCCCAACAAGTTGTTTTTTTCATTCACCCTGGGTTTCCCACCCTCCCTCCACGCAGATGAAGGTACATTCAACCTTGGGTAAATAAGCGAGGAGACCCTTGTCCTTTAACACCTAATATGATTTCGGCACTTATTCCGCTCTTGCAGCGTACGGTTGTCAGCTCTGGTGCTAGTTGATTATTTTAATAAGAGAGAGCGTGGAATGCTTGATTTCGGACAATGGAATATTGTTTTAGCCGAGAGAACACTATATTATGAATAAAACAATTATTAATTGGTCAGAAATATTGTTCTCTGAAAAAATAAAATTCATTTAATATTTTTATTACAGGCATAGGTAATTACGATTGAGTTTTCGGGAAGGTCGGGGTTTGATTCCGCGACAAGTTATTTTTTTCATAGCTCGGGAAAATTGAGATACGTTCCCTTAGTAAATCTGGTGGTGACGAACAGGGTGTGAGTAAATATTTCAGGGTCTTTCGCTTTTTTCATGCAGTTTATTAGAAACTCACTGATCTTTTACATTATCAATAATGCATTTTATTTATTTATCTGAAATAAAATAAGCGTAATTTACTTGCGGCAGTATATAGAAAGCTAGGATTTAACAAGAAAAATCTAATATTTAGGGTTATTCACGTATAATTTAAATATTAGAACCGAACAGGTAGTAAGACGCCGAGCTAGATATTTAATTCTAAAAGCGCCAGCTGAGCATTGCATCTTTAACAAGACCCGTACCCGTAACAAGGGTTGTGCTCGTTGAAGTGCTAGTTAACGGTAATTCACTGGCAGAGGCCCGGTGCGACTCTGTATGGGTGTGTGTATGTGTCTATTCTTGTCTTTTCAAGACGTCTCATCAATTTGTAGAGGTTCATTACCCCCAGGAGGAACAAACCCTGACGGACGGAAATGACCGGCTCTGGGGGGCGAGGGGAAATTCCAGTGTTCAGACCGTTGAAAAGCGAAAGGGAAGACTTGGCCAACAGACTCCACGGCTGGCCCTCAGTCAATGCGCTACTGTAATTGAAAGAGGTTCACAACTCGTGTCACTGTGACCCCCGGATGCACTCATGCTGTGAGCCATTTATCACATTCTACCCCCGACAACCATGTTCTAATAAATTACAACGCCCTAAAACTCTAACACCTCTAGCCTACCAATTAATTAATTAACAAGCATTAATTATTAATCATCAAGAACCAACATGTCAGGGTTGGGGGTTGTAGTGGGGAGTTCAGGAGGGGGCAGTAGGAGGGGGAAATCAATGCTCTAAAACTCCAACATCTATATCCTACCAATTAATTAATTAATTAACAATAATTAATCATCAAGAACCAACATGTCAGGGTTGGGGGTTGTAGTGGGGAGGTCAGGAGGGGGGCAGGAGGAGGGGGAAAGTAAGTCGGGGGGGGGGGGAAGGAGGCTATTTATAGCAGCCAATCAGAGAGCGAGGAGGCGTGGTCACGTGAACAATTTCAACCAATGAGTGGAGTGTGACCATTAATTAGTAGTACTACTTACATATATATATATATGTTTTATATATATATATGTGTGTTATATATATATATATATGTTTTATATATATATATGTGTGTTATATATATATATATATCATGTCAACGTAGGTAACTGAAGATATCATTAAGGTGAGTATTATTAATAAACATAAGTATAAATAGTTACATGATGTAAATCATGAGTCAGATATTGTTGTTATATAAGCCTTTCAGCCAATCACAGAACCGATACACAAGATGAAAAGAATCAGTGAAAGATAATAACCTTAAAATGAGCAACAGAGCTACGGGAAAATTTCACCTATGAGAGGATTTAGCCACATGTACTTTAGTCTTAGATGAAGAGAGAAAGAGGTGGCGATTACACCTAATGGAACCACTCTTACAACCTAAACAATCAATTATATCTCGTACACACATTGACCAGAGTGAGTAATTTTATGGACGACAGCGAGTTCATTTCTACTGTCAAAGAACTATGCGAGGCCAGTTCAAAGAAGAATGTATGATAAACCTATTAGTCCAATAAGCATGCATGTATGTAAAGTGGGAGATTGCATGAGTATTTTACCGTTCCTCAAGTCAACGTTATGAGAGGAGACGTGTGAGTCACGAGCATTGAAGGAACAACTACAGGGTGATCTGTTATGAACGATACTCTACTTTAGATGGAACGAAGGATTAAAATACCTTAGAACTGTCATATACATAAATTCAAAAGATCTTGGGCTCCATAGTCATCAAGGCTAGGTTATGTGTTAAAGTTACCATAGCTATTATTCACGTCCCTCATCAGGTTACAGAAATCCACCTCCAACCCGTACGTCATCATACTTTCTCCCTCCACAAAGGGGGTTCCGGCTGACTATTCTAAAACCTTCCTGGTTCTATAATTTATCTCTACTCATCATTGTCATCATCATCATCATCATCATTATCAACTGTTTACATTCTTTGGCCATGTCAGTTTAGTATAGTGTCTCCATCTCCTTCTCCCAACCATTCTTCCTCCTTTATTTGCTTCCATTCTTCTCCTCTTCCTCGAATGCATGCTGTTATCTGATCCTTCTATCTCTTTATTAGTCTAATTTGTGGAATTTTCCCTTCATACTTCATCTCCCTCATTCTATTTGGTATTCTTTCCTCTTACATCCTCATTACGTGTCCATACCATCTAAGTCTTGCTTCCTCTACTATGTCATTTACTCTCTGGACCCCCAATCTATCTAACATATCTATAACGATGAGTGTTAGGGGAAGTATGATATGCTCAATTTTTTTGCTTACATATTTGACAATACTCAAGATTATCAAAATATCTCTACAAATGAGTGTTAAGGGAAGTATATATTTTTTCTCTACATCCGAAGGGAGGTCGACAATGCTCCATCCTTTCTCTCTTCACATGTGCAGAAAGGTAGAGTATGTTAATTTCTTCCTAATTCCACGTATGTAGGAAAATATACTAGATCCTCAACAACCTCATTATATAATCAATGACCATATGATCTCGGCCTGCTTCCTCTTCTATTTAATGCCCTCTCTGTAACCCTAATCTTTCTAATCTATCTATATTTATAGGTGTTAAGAAAGTGTACCATTTGGTCCTACAGGTTACATACATTATAATTGAAAAGTAATATAGTTTAAATAACATAGATTTATTAATAGAATAAACAATAGTTAAGAAAGCAATGGTTTACAATAATATAGTTGGAATTGCGTATGGATTTTGATCCAATCAGTTAAGCTTGAGAATTGAGACTGTGGCTACATGGGCTGCGTAGTTGCCAGGCCACAGATAGAAGTATTTCTAAAAAGTATAACAATTAAATAATTACTAATAGAAAAATATATGACAAGATATACATGTAACTTTCAAACAGGCTGTGCTTGATAGGGCCTTCAAAATATTACCCATTAAACACTTAGGATAACCAGCTGTTGATAACAGCAGTCGATGGCTAAGAAACAGGTGTCAACAAAAAGTACTATGGCTTCCTTGGTTTACCACCAGGGTCGTTGATCAGCAGCAGGTCTTTGCGTCAATGCTCATACGCATTTCTTCTCTTAAACATATCTAGTGATGATAGCACGTGTTGTGGCCATCATTGAATAGTTTTATTGAGCTACACATGTGGGAGAATCGAATCAACAGACATCCTGAAGATTTGAGTACTCACCAAGGCATATTATATGGAAATATATCTGTTTGAATTATGTTATTCGGGATCCATTATTATTTTAATAAGAATTGTTGATATAGATGTAGTTTACTATATTCCCCTTTGGTACTGCCAGGGCATTCAATAGTACAGAAAGGTCTAAAGTCAAGAGCTTTAAGAACAACACAAACCATAGAAATCGATCGAGAGGCAAAAGTAAAGAGTATTATTTGCGCGGACCCCACTATGACTCTAGTGCAGTTCCCTGGGTTGCGCACCGAAACTAATACTGCACGTGAAGCGTGATTACTTGACCAACCCAAAACACTGATTTATATCAACTGATTTGCAATAAGGTAAACCAACAGACAACCTGGGGTAGCCATCCATAAATTGAACTGATGCTCACGCCGTACAAGGCGTAATGACAAATTCTGATTCAAAAATATGTAAAAGGAACTAGTGGAATTTTATAAGTCCCTAATTAAGACATAATAACCTCCTACGCAGGAGGCTCATAATGTAAAGACATAAAGGTCTATATGTATATATATCATCATAGTCTACAGGACTGTATTACAATATTTGAAAAACAAGCAATAAAGAGATTCGTCCTACATTCTAAAGGACACAATATTTAATCAATAAAACAAAATATTGAGTTAGCAAGCCAACAAGACTTTAAGTTGATTAACGATCAACTAGACCTACTATCAATTCGAAAGAAAATCGTCTCCGTCATTATACAAAAAACTAAAAGGGTGCAAACAGATATAACTCATCTTTGTAACAAAATAATATTCTAAGTCATAAGGACTCGTTGATTACTGTATAATACTTAATACATCGAAGTCTGTGGTTCCATCCATAGCTGCGGTGAATCCCACGGCCTGAATTTCATACACGGTGTTTTTAAAATCGTCATCCTGTCTAAGGTGGCGGTGTATCCGACGCCTCCATCTTCATAGTCGACGTGACGAACCTGGAGTCCTTCCTTCAATGCAGGGATACAATAAACTGGCTATATCGTGAGCTGGGACACGGGCCTTTATATAGTTCCCAACCTGATACGAATGGAAGAGAGCAGAAAGGATAATAAACCCAAGCACATAGAAAGGAGAACTACGGACGAAGGCGGGCAGAAAGAGAGAATTAACAAGAAAAATTCACTCGTGGGGAGAGGAAGGAAGAAGATTCCTTGGTTTACCACCAGGGTCGTTGATCAGCAGCAGGTCTTTGCGTCAATGCTCATACGCATTTCTTCTCTTAAACATATCTAGTTATGATAGCACGTGTTGCGGCCATCATTGAATAGTTTTATTGAGCTACACATGTGGGAGAATCGAATCAACAGACATACTGAAGATTTGAGTACTCACCAAGGCATATTATATGGAAATATATCTGTTTGAATTATGTTATTCGGGATCCATTATTATTTTAATAAGAATTGGTGATATAGATGTAGTTTACTATATTTTCTTGTTAACGGCATGGCAACCATATGTGATTTTTATCGATTTCCATCCGACATCATCTAATGGGAAAAGCAATGCGTTAAGTTATTTTATTCATAACTAGGATAATATTAACCCTCTTCTTTGATATCTACTTCCGTTTTTAACAAAAGCCAGTATTTTTGACCAACCACGTGTTTGAATGTTTGAAGGTAGGGAGAAACGTACATTTATTAGACTGCATCTTCAGAGTATACTCAATTCAATATGCGAATATAGTTTATTTCTTGCATAAATTATTGAATTATTTAATTTTTTAATTGTAGATGTCTAATCTATCTGATTGACATGCTGCAAAAGGAATGTTACGGTCCATCATTTTTTTATCATAGCCTTGAGCAGATAGATTATGTTAAATTATTCTCACTCCCACGACTAAATGGGGTAGACGTGAAGTAATCTCTGTTCTATCATTTAGCCGCTCACCTCTAAAGAAATGTTGGCTATTTTCAATTATCCTTGCCTCTACTTCTCTGAATCTAGTCAGACTCAACTTTAACAGCGTACATCAACAAATAAATGGTAAGGAAAATATATTATATTCCATTCTTTATCCTTCCCCATCTGAAGGTATGTAGACTAAGTTGAACTATTTCTGCTCCCAAATATTAAGGAAGGTGTCAAACTACACCTGCACCAATATCTCTATGGATTCGTGTTAAACGAGGTATACCATGTTTTATACTTTCTACTCCTATATCTGAAATGTTTTTAGAATCCAGGATCCTCAAACAGCCAAAGCTAGGTGAAAGATTTTACCTGACCACGGACGCCAGCGCTTATGCTTTGGGAGCCACCGCACCTAGCTGGACTCCAAGGGTTTGCACCATTACATAGTGTAACGATGTTACAACAAATGACAACATCTAACGCATACCACCCAGTAATATGGAATTACAACACTCACCACCGGGCCTGGCTTCTCACCGTCTGATGGAGCACAAACACACTATGACAGCCTCTCCCTTGGATTAAACAACATCGACTGAAATGAGACTCTGGTCAGTTCCTCGCTCGTCATCGAACCCCCGCCCACAACAAACAAGGACTTATCTTGAGCAAGATCGTTTCCAGTTTTGCCATCTGGGATATTCTGTAAACTTCGAGTGGTTACTGGACTGACCGCTAAGCTTCGAGAGCGCTAGTCATCTCCCTTCTTTTGTTATTTGTTTCCGCCCTACTTTCCCCCTCCTCTGAGAACATGTGTAGGTAGTATTTGCTATATAATGGCTGGTATAGTTTATCTCGGTACTCATTGTACCACTGGCTTGCACAAAGGTGAGGGCGCCGATATAAACTAGGACTAGGAAACTTTATTCCAAATTCTGTTCTGATATAAATAATGGGGAGGGATTCTTTTCTAAATTGTTGTTTAGGCTTACTTTAAAATAATCTTGTTTTGTAGATGGGGTTTTTGGTGGGGTTCAACGTGGATGAACCGCGAGTCATTAATATTTGTCTTAATGGGAAATCATGATTTGCGTTAGTACTCATTGCGTACTTATGGCGCGCTCTCATCTTCACTTAGTTCAGTTAACCGATTACATTGGTATATTTAAAAGTTTCTGGGACGTTATTACGCTAATGTATGCACGCTTTAATTGCGTGGATTATTGTATATATATTTAAATCAAATCAAGCTATCATGTTAGTTTGTATAGATTCTAGCGGTTGTTTATGAAATATATTTATATACTTCAATTTAAATCATATATTTAAATTATCCATTGTTATTTAGGTATAGACTCCAACGGCAATTGTTGAGATTTATATATTTTAGATTAAATCACTTTATCTTATTATCCTTGTGTCTGCTGTGACAGGATGCATTATTTATTATATATATATATATATTTATATATTTTTATATATATTTATATATATACATATATTATTTTTTTAAGTAAATTTTATTGCTTCACAATTTCGTATATATTTCGACTATAATTGCTATCTTACGTGTATATTATTAAAATTAAGCCTTCTTGCTTTTTGGATTTGCACACGCTTTTGCAGCGGTCAGTTTGATGTATTATATCGGTGGTTTTGGATTAACACTTTCGACCTTGGGAATACGGAGTTATCCTATTCATGTTTATAGAAAGGGCTATTGTAAATTCTCTTTTAAATGATTGGAGATTGTGTTATTCCCCTTTGGCCCAAGGTCGTCCACTCTCTTGATGAGAGTAAACTAAAAACCATTTGTATCATGGTCTTATTGTAAGGGTTCTTTCCCCCTCACTGCTCCCTCAAACCTTCAAATAAGTCCACATCCCTGTTTCCACACACTATTTATATGCCTGCCCGGCTGGCGCCAGTGCAGAAACAACCCAGACTTAGCCTCGGGCCTCTGGGTACCCGAACTCGGCACTAACGGGTATAATGGATAATAAAATTTTACAACTCTATTGGTTCACACCACAACAATAATTCTAAGTTATCTATTCTCACCGTCAATATCTTCCACAGCAGTACACACTCCAATAACATAGTCTTATTTATACACAATAGCCAGTTCTTGATAACAACACAAAATATACTTTTCTTATATAAAAAAAACAATGTTTCTATGTGTTACAAAAACAAAAGAAATTTAATATCCACAGAGGTTTTGGTACTGCCAAGAAATGTACTTGTTCTTTGTTAGTGGGTTAGACCACACCCAAGTGCAGGCATCACTGGTCCTTTCATTATGCCAAATATTTAGGAGACTTGTATTGGATTTAGAATCTAGAGTTCTTACTTTAACTATGTTCCCTTTGGGGCCTTTATATATGATGTATATTTATGAAGGCTAAGTTTAAATCGTCTTGAATTGATGGTTATTGCCAAACGACAAATTGGCTCTCTAATGCCATTTTGGGGATATATTATGTATCTTCATTTCCTTTATATTTGACTAAATTAAAATAAAACTATCTGTTTTCTCTTGTGACTCCTTAGTTGTTTTTACCACACTTCCTGGTTACCTGTGGGCGTCACAATAGCAATGAACAACCAGAAGTTAAACCCCACCAAGCATCGCTATACAATAACCTAAAGAGTATGGATGTTCATTGTCCGGGCAGTACAACGTTTCAGAAATCTATTGTTTGGACAGAAAATAGTAATTTTATACGAACATTATTCATTCACGTTCATTAATATTTGTCGTTTGAATAAAGACTGATTGGTGAGATGGGTTTTAGCCATTAAAGAGCTCAGACTGGAATAAAAATGTGTAAATATTCTTGGTTGTTTTGCCTCAAGAAAGCAACCACCAACTCTTGTCCAAACAGAGTTCAGGCCTCCATTCAAAATGGAGGTACCGCGAGAAAAATAGATAGTGTCGAATCACAATACGCAGTTTACCAATAAAAAGTGGTACAGAATGCTAAATGCTCGTGGAATTCGGGCTATCTACAGCTACATCAAATACACCGCCTCAAACCCTTGTGAGCGTGGAACGAAAGAGTTTGGCAGATTATTAAGGTGTTCCTATCACCTTTAACAAACCAAATGTAAACACATGTCCCTCTTTTGGAAGATTTGTTTAACTCCTTTCCTTAATCCACAATTTAACATCACACATCCCTTGCTCAGTCCATTTTGGAATTCAACCCAAAATGTTTTTATACCAAAGAAAATCCGAATCAGGGTTGGGTGATCCAGATGTCGTACTTCTCATACTGAAGTCGAGGGCGTCATGACACCTGAATAGGATCACTGATAACCACCTAAAACATCAGAAGAAAAGGATGTAATACCATTTATAATAGGAGATAAGATCTCTGACTATTTTCTGAAGTAAAGTTGGTGACAATGCTATAAAAGGAGTTTTAATGGTACCTTGTTGAAAAGATGGTTAGAATAATATTTCTTAAAATTTCTGACAGAAAGAGCGAGAGCTATAAGCACACTAATTACACACATATCAGTGAGCTGCAACATCTAGTTGAAATTTGAAGAAGACACATCGCATAATTAAGTAAAATAAAAACCATAATAAAAGACGTGTGAATATCAACGAGGGAAATAATAAGTTATGATAAGAGTAACAAAGTGGAAAGTGGAAGCGCCACAGCTGGCCACCACTCAAGATGATAACACAAGATATAGTTTGTGAGATAGAAAAGCTTAGGGATTAATCATATATAATAAACTCGCTTTGCAAGTGTATGTAAACTTATGTAATTCCAGAGCCGTTTTTTGATAGGGCTTACCATTTAACCAAAAGATACCTCCAAAGAAAGGCCCGCACCGACTTTAAAGTTGCTCCGCTATTTTGAATATTTTTTTGTGGGTAAGAATTATTTTTTTTTAACTTTTTGGAATTTTACAGGTTACAGGCTAGATAGAAGTTTGCCAAATTTCAAGCTTCTAGCACATCTGGAAGTGGGTAAACATTAATGTGAGTGAGTGAGTCTGCCATATGGTTTTATAGTAATATAATATAGTTTTTACCAGCATCAAGAGGTACAAGCTCGTCCGTCTACATGGGTAGCTGTTAGAACACGATAAAATCGAGACACTCCTGTAGTGAATTCCTGGATCTTGTGATAAGGGTGTGTGTGAGTCTCCACAGCCTTTCCAGAGAAGAAGGTCAAGTTTTTCAAGCTATGAGGTGGAGGGTTAGTCTACGTCAATGCGTTGAAATAAGAGGCCAGGTAACTTAATTTGAAGATGGTATTTTAAAAGAAGAAAGGAGAAAATTGTTTTCCACAATTATCAAGAACATCGCTGAGGAGGTCATGCAAGAGTGTAACAAGGGTAGCGGTTAGTATCATGGAGTAATCGAGTAACTTTAAACCACATTCCACGTATAGAAAAAATAAAATCAAAAAGTTATGTTAATAAATATATACATATATTTTCATGTTTTACGTCTATGTTGGTCCTGTGGAGAAAATCATAATATTTACAAGAATTGGCTTATGTACCTTTACAATTTGTTGCTTTATTAGATGAAAATACGGCGTCAGAACAACTAGGATCACTTAATATCGCCACATGGAGGCCCCGGCAAGTATAGCACGCGACCGTGCAGCCACCGATGCGGGCATTGCATAGTTCATGTTTGTTTGTATTTATTATATATAGCATGGTGTCGTCTGCATATAATCTTATTTGGTTTTTGTCATTTTGGAATATTCGAGATATATTTACTATAAATCTGCGGTAAGAGTGTATAAGCTATTGTGTGCCTTGTCTGTAGTATTACGTGGTATGTTTCCTTGCAGGTGGCAAATGGGTGCTGGACTGGCTCTTGTGTGACATCTGGATCTCACTGGACGTGTTGCTGTGTACTGCTTCCATCTTGAGCTTGTGTGCCATCAGCATTGACCGTTACCTTGCCATCACACAGCCTCTCAACTACTCACGCAAAATTCGATCCAAGAGACTTGCCATGATTATGATACTGGCTGTGTGGATGGTTGCTGCGGCTATCACCTGTCCACCTATACTAGGCTGGTAATAACTATTAACTGGTCTTATTATCAGCAGGAACGGCCGTCTAGGAATCCAAGTGCTTTCCATTGGAGCTACGTGCATTTTAAATGAGTTGAACATTTTTAAATTATCCATCCTCTCTGTAGGTGAATGCTGATTTATTTTTAAAACAATCTCCACATAGCCTACTGTATTGAATAAGATAAATTGTCTTTTGTAGGAAAGATTGTGTTTCCCTTTCCCTCAATACGATTTGATCAATGTACTTTGTATTTCAAAGTGCTCTAGAGTCTATATATACAATTATATTTCTAGATAGTAGATGCCGTATTAGATATCAAGAACTTTCTCAGTTTTAAAATATTGTTTTGGCAATGTTAATAAACAAAATATAAGAAAATCTAACATCAATAAATCTAAAATTCTATATTTACTTAATCTAAGGCATTAGGAACTCAAAAGTTCTTTGACACACTAAAAAATTTACGCCACAAATAACTACCTTGAGCTGGTTATATTCAGTCCACCTCTTTATATCCTATAATTTTTTTTTTCAGATTCATTCTAATGTTAACCTCCCATCTCCGTCTAGGTCTTACCAATAGTCTTGTCCCATTGAATTTACCAGTCAATAAGTTGAATACAATTCTAGATTCTCCCATTCACACTGCATGTCCAGGTCATCATAATTTACTAGACTTTATCTTCGTATTAGTCCAGGCTATCTAACTCATAATTGCATAGCCTCCTCCACTACCTTATTTTCTAATACCCTAAATTAGTTTTCGTCATGTTGAGTATGATACCACGTTTTACAACCATAGAGAAGAACCGATTTAGTTACTGCTTTGTATTTATTCTGAGTTTACATTTCATTGACAGCAGCTGAAATGTCAACAATTCACTTACCTATAAACAGCATTAATTTCCGAAAAGTATTATTTTAATAATCTTCAATATGATATCGCCATTGCCAGTTAAAATATTCTTAAATATGTAAATTCACTAACCCTGTCACATTATAATGTGTTGTTCGAAATATCTAGATTATCGTACCTAAACTGTGATCAACTGATCATATTCTTAGTATTTTCAAGATTTCCTTCTAAACCTATTTCCTTAATAGCTCCTAATAAAATGGTTACTTATTTTTGCAACAACAGATGTGAAATACATATACATTTATAAAACAATAAAATGTATGTTGTTTAGAATAATTCATAGTTTACTTTTGTTTCATCGCCTTTCATAGTTGTACATAGGATTTTTTTTTCTGGAAGAAGAAATGCTCTCCCCTACCTGTAACAAATGCGACAAATACCCTCATTATAACAGTAGTATATCAAATTCCACATTTTTAGAGCTAATGTAAATCTGTCTCAGTTACGAAGAAGACGGTCACGCAAACAACTCCAGCTGCAGACATAGTAATATCAATAAATGGCATGTGTAACCACATACGTGTTGTTCTGACCCAGGTATGACAAAGACCGCCACATCAACAGCACCAGCTGCACATACAACCAAAATGTGGGTTATGTTGTGTTCTCGGCGATGGGCTCTTTCTTCATTCCACTGATCGTGATGTTGTACGTGTATGCTAGAATATCTTGTGTCATAGCTCACAGGCACTCTCAACTCACGGCACTAGACAGCATCTCACAGGTAACGTCCACTTGTGGTTTATCTTACAGCTATATAATTACTAGTTTGGAAATAGTTCCGTTTCAGAGCAGCTAGTAGTCCAGTCAGAAAGGGGAAGCCCCTGCATAATTTAAAGGGACCTTTTTTATTACTGAAATTGAAAGTTTAAATCATAAGATTAAAATTTAGCCTGGCAGTCATTCTTTTATTGGTGGCTTTAAGCCACCATATTGAACAATGGTGGACGTCTTGATTTGTTTAGTGTTAAATTAATATCTTGTGAACAAATATACCTAGATGAAGCCAGGTTTTTTTTACTCCCTCTTAGATGTGTAATCGTGTTTGTCAAGAAAAAAATACTTCCAATGAATTTAAAAGTCACTACAAGATATTTTAACAGCCAATTTATTCCCATTTCAATTTAAGAATCAAACATATGTTTTAAATTTGTCTATTATTGTTTAATGTAATATTCCATTTTTTGAATGAATTAAATTATTTTCATCACAAATACAAGAAAATAGCATGATGTTATCAATATAACTATGTTACACCATCAATATTAAGTCTGACTTTCAACATTAAGTCCATCATCTTAAAATTATTTTAAAAATCAAAAGATACATCATCATTTTAATACTCCTCATCAATTTATTATTCTGTTGCTGAGTTGCCATCAACTTTTACCTCATCAAGTTCAATTTTTTTTTCTGCTTCTTTGGTAAAATAAAATGGAATTTTTGTTAGTTCTTTCACGTGCGTTATTGGGACTAGCATGCCTCCTTGAGCTGTCTATCCATAATTGGTTGCTTTTAATCTCTTTACTATTCTTGCATTTTTGCATTCAAATGCTTGAAACTTGAAAGTAGGTTTTCAAACTTTGATGCTTATATGAGTCATCTGGAGGCAGATTTGCAGAATCACAGCTATTAAGGTGACGCCACTTTCAAGTTCGAGCATCACACAATTTGTTGCTTACCGGATCATTGTAGTGAAAATCTTTATCTCTTCTTACAGTTCATCTTCCAATATGTGTCATAGTTTTTTGGGAAATTTTGTTCTCTTCCTTGATAATCGTTTTCATTGGCTTCGTTTTGCCACATCCGAAAAAAACTTCAACAGTATCTACTCCTGTGAATGTGTAGAGACCAACAGCAGCAGGTGATATTTCTTAATTTTGAAAGATCTTGCAACACTCAAAGAAATTTGGTGGCTCTCCTGACTTATTTTTATGTACATACATTTTCTACTCTGTTAAAATGCTGATGTACGATGCCACAACTTACACATTTGTGTCTTCTAAGTCAAAAACAAGATATGTATCATCCTTTATCCGTGCATCATGGTAGAAAGATCTAGTGTCAGCTTTACCAGGCAATCGTGCCTCAAACTGTTGCACTGGCTCACCAGTTTTAACATTGGTACAACCATTGTTCTTCAAACAATAACATATGATGCTCATAATCATGGAATTCATTGAGGAGGAAGACTTGTAGCTTTTGCTTGTTTTCAGGTTTTGAAATAAACGGTCACCACTGAGCTCCAGAGGGCATACAGTAATGTCCACTGTGAGGGTAGATGTTTGGTGCAAAACTAAGATGCTGCATTTGTATTTTCTGTTCAGATCACTTAGGGTTTGCTTTCATGGTTTTTTCTTCACAGATATCATTAATTAAATGAAACGTTTGGGCTTCAGGATGATATGACTTCATGTAGTTGAAGTGCCTGGAGGCTTATTCTGACCAAGTGTTTGCAGGAGGAAATTTGTTTCAAACCATACCAACATCAATTAAGACATGGTAAGCTTGAAGACAAGGCTCAGCTTCAAGGCTTAATACTGACAAGAACTTTGATTTAAATGGCTTGTGAAATTCACTATCAGCTGTAAATAAATACAAACTTACTGGTGTTATTCTTTATTCAAAAATACCCTATTAGGGACATAGGAGGTGTTTCTCCTTCAATAACGAGGTCAGTAACCTGTTTCATGGCCTTTAGGTCTTGTATTGATCGTTTTTCCTGCTTGCTTTATGTAGATATTGCTATATCTGATTTGAATGTAAGATATTTTAATTTGACTCTTTGATCATCGTCACCTCAATCATTTGATTCGGAGGAAGTCTTCTGTAGCTTTTTCCACTTAAAGAGATTGAATACATTAAATTCATATGAACCCTTTTCTATTCTGATAGTGTGTACATTCTCCAGTAGTAAGGAGAAAGAAAGCGGACATAATTGGTTTCCATATGCTGCCAACAAGGGGAGAATGCTGCGACAACTTGATATATATTCATAAAAGCTTACTCCACTTCTGATGCAATGATAATGTTGGAACAAAATTTCAAAATCGAGAATGTATGACAGCCAAATCTTAGCCATATCAGAATAACTATCTAAAATCTTCTTAAGCAAATTGTCCAAGAACATCTTGAAGGCTAAGAATTGAATTAAGTCCTCGTGTTGTTTTTCTGATATTATCTCTATGATGTTCTTGACATAATTTAGGATGCTTTTATCTTCATCGGTTGCTCTTTCTATTAGTATTTGCAACAAGGCACCAGCTATTAATTTATGAAACCTCATAGCTCTTTTGTAATGTTTCCCATTAATTGCCTTTACGGATTTCCTTGAGCTATAACACCGGATCAGTGGCGGCTTGTAGCTAAAATTAGTGGAGGTGTTGCTCCAGAAAAGTTTTAGCCTTTGTTTTAAAATTGTGTAAAAGGAAAAAAATCCATGTATAAAAAGAGAATTTATTCAGGAACTTTATAAAATCTTAACAAAAAAAAACTTTTTACTTACTTTAACTTAAATTGTTACAGTTCAAACTTGATCTATTGATTTAAAAATGAAACTCATTCTTCTTTTTTTAATTTGCGCAAAAAGTTCAATAATTTTCACCTTGATCTCTGTGTGACAATTGAGGAAATTTTCCTCCGTTGAAAGTACTGCAAGCGCATAGTCTTGCTGTTAAATAAAAGACCCGGAAAAAAATTAATAAAATAGAATAGCTGGAAGCCGAATAGTAATAATTTAACTCTACACTCTTCTAAACTTTATCACATTCAATAATATGTTACGTGATTTTTAAGCACAACATACGCTGAGTAAAATAAATTCCAAAACCGGCACTTCAAGAGCAACAGTGCTCACTACCTGGCAGTTACAACTTCCTCCCCACCCCCTCATATGTGCGCATACGCACAATAGTCAAACACCACGTCGCTGGCACTGTGAAGCGCACAGTTCCATACAAAGAGTTTTGTATATTTTTTATAAACTTAGGATGGCTACTGAAGTATTGAAATTAAGCTCAAGGAATATATATTTTGCTACAAAAATAAAGAAGGAATTAAAGAAAATTTATTATTTATTAAATTTATGTATTTATTATTTATTAAATGTTATCGATATTATCAAGTGGAAATAGGGGGTGCTACAGTTCCGCAGTGCCTATACACGAGCCGCCACTGCACCGGATTATATGGCTAGTTCCTAAATACCACTTCCAGCAAACCTTTTCGCCAAAGCATTCAAGTATGATATTTCAGTGTGGAACCCTCCTTGTACAGATACTGCTTTGGTACATCTGTTGGGATGTTTACATAGCATCTCTTCTATGTTCCTATATATTGCCTAGTTTGAAACCAACTGGATAAATGTCATAGTCTTAAACTCTGTCAATTTTTGACACCAGTCTAGAACATCAATTACAATTTCTTCAGAAGGGGGTTGAAGATAGCACTTGACATTAAAGGTTTCCTGTTTATCAATGATGCTATCAAGAGAGAGGTTGAAAATCTGTAAAAGAAAGCACGTCAGATAGCTTGCGACTAAGTAAGTGCATAAGCAGCAACCCGGTAATATTTTGTCTGTTGTTATTCCTCTAGTTTTTCAGGATGTTGTTGAATTGGTGTGGAGGCCTTCTTCTAGGTTCCTCTTGTAAAGATTTTTTGTGAATTTCGTATTTTAATCTTTGTTTGGCTCCTTGTTGAATAGTTGTGGTGATATGTGTTGAGCCATTATAACATTTGTGTAATGACTGGTTTCTGAACCATTAAACCATCTTCCCTAACATAATCATTGCACACAACTACAGTGCCTGATTGTCCTGATACAATCTGGGGTGGGCAAGTATGCTTGCTTTAATAATATCAAACTCTTTTGAAATCTCAGACCGCTTAAATTCTTGAAGAGCCAATGCTGATAATTCTTCTAATTCATCATTGTATGGAATTACCATCCCCAGCCTTTTAAGGATTTGAAGGATTTTTTTGCTTCCAGTTAGATCGTGCACAGTCATTGACAAAGCAACTTGAAGTGGTTGTCGTTTATTAGTTATGAGGGGCGTGATAGCTTGAATCAAGAAACGAACAGCAGGTTGCAATGGTGGCAATTTCACATGTGAATTAAATTGCAACTAAAACAATAACTATGAAGAAACTAACCTATCAATCCCGAGTTTGTATGTGGTACTAAAAGAAAAACATTGAAGTTGGCAACACTGACTTGGAGAAGAAAAGAAAATAGTTTGCGGCGTGCAGACAGAACCGCTAGACATAGACAGAAACAAATCAAAAACTAAAATATCTTTTTTATTTTACCATTTAGCTTAGCGGTGAACACGCTAAAATATTGTGTCCATTTTAAATAATTACAGATTCATATTACACGTGTTTACAATTTCGTTTCAAAATTCATAGTAAGTATAAACATCACCTTTGTGAAGACCCAAACTCCAAGTGTACATCATTGCATAGGCCATAATGATCAATGGTACCAACATTTAAGCTGGAAAAGCTACTAGTACAGTGTTCTCCCATTTTGTTATGTTACGCTAAAGTCAATTCATCACTCGTGTTTTGTTAACCGTCAGATAGCAGAAGATTTTTAATGGAAACACTGGTTGAAAGTTATTTATTTCAACCAATCTGAAAATAGTTCTTATTTTCGTAGTAATATTACATTATCATTCATAAGTGTCAATAAACCTTTCCAATAATACTTCCTTAATATATATTTGTATATTTGGTTTCTCCGTAGTTTATTGAAAGAACAAATTATATTAATAAAACTATTACTGTATGTTTTTTGTTTCGTGATTGTAGCAACATATTACAGTTCATGAAAATAATACATTAAAAAGTAGTACGATGTATTTACACTTCTACCTTCTTATAACTGGCCACCAAAATAAATAAATATTGGTTTTTTTTAACTTAGAAAAAAAGTAATAAAAATGTTTGTTCCGAAATAAAACGTTTTTACTTTACAAACAGATGCACATGAACACAATCAAACACCGTTTGTATGACGTCATCAACAGCCTTCGATTCAACTGGTTCGCCATCTTAATTTGTGAAGAGAGCGCAGTTTTTTAGAAGCTCTCATTTGTTAAGCATTGTTAAGAGACCCACAGACGCCACCAACACAAAAAAAGAAACGTTCAAACGGTCATTTACATAAATTCGTGTTTCCATCATGTAAAAATTGTTAAAATAAAACATTATTAAAAACCAATTGTTATATGTGACATTTTTGTCTAGCAAGAGTGACAACAACTCAACATATGGTTTGGCGAAGATCTGATAGCTTTTACTGGTTGTCATTTACCACCTTTTCAGTTGTGAATTGTCTTTACCTTTTATTTAACCTGTATTCTTTCACTTTTACAGCTCATAAGATAGGATCAGAGTGTAGTCCATCAAGTTAGATATGCTGCAATGCATGGTAAAAATAGTGAGTGTACAATATATATATATAAAAGTATTGAGTTTCTAGAATCAGCGCTCCAAGACTATGAAACTTTACATGCGCAGTATGAATACTCTTTGGGGTCTACATAAATGTACAGTACTAGTTCTACATTTGTCTTGAAGGCCCAAAGATTATATTCCAGATGTATTTGCTAGCTCCGTAGCTCCAGGACTATGAATGAAAGAGTTCCTTTACGATCTGTTATTTTTACTCAGACATACATGCTTTATTGGGTGTTAAAAATCACCAAAATCCTCTTATTAAAATATTCAAATATTTTATCTATTTAAAAATTCTGATTTCTGTGCTGAGCATCCAGGGTTCAATCTTCAGTCACGGCACGGATTTATCTGATTGCCAAACCTTTCCTTCACCTCTGAAAAGACGTGTATTAATCACATCTTGTGAATGTGGGGAATGCCAGGCCTCCACTGTGGTTCAGATTCCACGTTAAGCTGTAGGTCCTCCATTTCATCTCACAATCAACCTAACATTACACATTAGCGTAAGTGCGTATAACACGAACGGGTAGTAAGATGCGGTGCTAATGATAATAATAATAATAATAATAATAATAATAATAATAATAATAATAATAATTAAAAANATAATAATAATAATAATAATTAAAAACATTGTATTAATACTGATTTATTATTTTGTTGCGATTGTTCTGTAAAGTTTTTTCTACATAAATCACGATAAAAACACTACATGCATATATTTTGGCATTAGCTTAGATTCGTGTCCTATAAGTATTCAGAAAATAGAGATTCAAAAACAGGTTAAATTCCAAAAGTCTTATTTTAATTTGTAAAAGCTGAATTTGCTTTTATTTTCCCTTTAAATTTTATTACTATGTAATAGTTATTAACACATTTAATATTTTGGGCAAGAGTGAAAGTATTAATTTAGACCCACATCATCATCATCATGACCAGTTTCCAGCCACTGGCTGGGTCTGTTTGGAACATTTATTCTCTCCAATCTTACTAATATTTCTGACAACCTTAATCAACCCAAAAGGGTTAAAATTAATTTCACAGGCCAAGAAATTACTAAAATCTCCAGGATTCTGCAGAAACATCACATCAAGATTACCTTTCAAACCAACAACACAATCAAAAAGCACTTATCCAATTCCAGCCTTAATACTTACAATATCTATAATAAAAGTGGGATCTACAAATTAACTTGTGATTGTAACGCCGCCTACATAGGGAAAACTGGCCAGGCACTTTCTAAACGGTATTTTGAGCAATTGAATGACTTCAAATATAACAGAACCAAATCAAAATTTGCAGAACATTTAAAAATCTCAGCCCATCAACCCACCCCTATCGATCAATGTATGAAACTCCTTTTATCCTCTACCTAAGGTCACAAAATGAATATTGCCGAAAATCTACATATCTATAATGCAAGTTTTCATCACAACACTATCCTCAATGAACAGACAAAGTTTGAAAACCAAACCCTAATCAATACAGTTAAATATCTTCAACCATTTATTCAGTCTTAAGTAAATTAATTATTCAATTAATCTTAACCTTTTCCTATCTTGTTTTCTCTGCTGCCCTTCTACCATCGTAGCTGAGACCTGACCGGGCCAGGTCGTGAATATTTGAACCTGTTTTCATTTTTCCTTTCTCTTCTTTAACTTTTCCTGTCTATCTATTGTTAATCATCAATCTAGCACTACCTTTACTTCTTAATCATTTATTTTTCTTTCTCATGTTTACTTGTATTTTCTGGATTATTCTTCACAAGCCGTATTTTTATGTAATTATTGCTTTTTCCAACTATTACACTTGTGGAGTAACAGGGACAACATCTAACCCTAACTTAGAGGTAGGCTTGACAGTTTAGTATTATATCTACACGTTAATAATAATCTATATTCTCTTTACTTTTTAATTTCTTACCATGTTTTAGGTTAGCTTTATCTTCCTTCTCTAATTATACTAAGTATTTTTTCCTGGTTATCGTTATGCTCTTAGTTCTTAATTTTTCATCTTATATTTTTCCTGATTTTACATTGGTATTCCTCAGACCTGATGATGGCGTTTATACGTCGAAACATGTAGTTTGTCAACCGGCCCTCTGGCATCCAAGGCTTAAGGAGAGGAATTAAAACCAGCTAAGGAACACTTATACACTCAACAAATGTTCTGTATCAATTTTCTCATTCTACATAATTTAGACTCTGTTTCAAGTCCTCACTTATAATTATCGTCTCTAACCTATAG
>CABFOW010006992.1:7208-27435 GCA_902141385.1 Timema californicum
CCCCCCCCCCCTCCCCCCCAACCACTCGACTTCCCCTTACACCTAATTGTGTTTTTTGTGCGTGTACTCATGCGTGAATATATATGTATGTGTGTTTCGGTCTAGACACAATCTGACTGGCAGATGTACGCACGCACTCTTTAGTCTTGATGGGGTTGATAGAATCAAACAACAATAACAAACTCTTTTTTTAAAAAAAAGCAACTGACAAAATAAAGCCACAAGGAAAAAAAAGAGAATTCTTCCTCTTTGTGGGGTGATGTTAAAGAGGCAGTTAATTGCCCCAATTGGTGTCTCGTTTTTGTGGTCTGTGTTTGTTTTTTCAATAAAGAAAGGATGTGTTTTTTGATGGTCATTGTGTCTAATCAAAGAAATACTTGCTCGCCAGCAACTTGTTGACATTACATTACTTCACAAGGGAAAAATAAATTTGATACGGATTTGACTTTTTAGGGCGTGTACTCTACGTCCGGGCTATCCTAATATTTTCACTAATGAGGCAGAAGAAATGTATACGTAATTGCAAGTATACAAATGGATCACGATCTAGGAAAACCCACTTCGGTACACTAAACCTATATTTTAGTCCCTATCTATGAATCACCAACGAACCAGACGGGACGAGATTGATGCCTTTGTCCAAGTGCTCAATAGTGCTCTGATTTATTAAAATGAAAACTACCAAAGAGAGAACTGCATTGGTGGACATGCGAACTAAATGTCAGGCTCATATAGTCTGGCTTTCTGGTAACGGGGATTTAGAGTTTCTAGCTCCGGTTGGAGTGGTTTTTTCCAAAGTGGTTTTCCAATATCACTCCACATGAATACGGGTACATATACTAGATATTTGACCCTCATCACCCCTATCCTATTAGAGTAATTAGAATCCGTATAGGGCCAACAGGTAGTGTGTTACGCGATAGAAAAAAACTCAAAGGATGTATAAGTGTTTTTTTTAATCGTTTTATCATTCTTAACACATACAAAATACTGCTAGGCTACTATTTCTTGACATTTATCAAACAATTCTAAGAAATACTAAAATTTAGATTAACTTTCATGTATTACTAAACCCTTCCTTCACCTCTGACAAGACATCTTGTGAATGTGGGGAATGCCAGGCCTCCACCGTGGTTCTGATTCCACGTTAAACTTCATTTCATCTCACAATCACCCTACCATTACACATTAGCGTAAGTGCGTATAGCCCGAACGGGTAGTAAGACGCAGTAATAATAATAATAAACTTTCATGTATCATACAAATGTAAATTTTGAATTATTATGGTGTATATTTTGACACTTTTTAGAATATAAACAAAGCGATTTCTCGTCAATATTTAGCTACTTTATAACTATGGTTTAAGCCTTTCAAAGGGTCCTCTCTAAGGCTTCGTATTATAGAGATCGGTATCCAAATTACCTTTTTATTTGAATTGTTACCCACTTCAGGGGTCGAATGGTCTAAGGCGTCACTAAAATGTTAAATTGGCCTGTTTATGATGGGGGATCAGAGTTCGAATCTCATTCGGGTCTAATGAGCATGATTTTTCCAAAACGGTAGTACGTGAGACCAAAAAAAGATTGTTTTAATAATTTGTACTATTGCTCTTATCTTCACAGGGGGATACGTGGTTAAAGGTGCCAGCCTCATAAAGTATTGTTTGGCATTGACATCAAGGTTGGGGTTGGAATCCCAGCTGGGCGTATTCTAATGAGGTATTGTCCTAGAAGGTTTCCCCCTTTCTTTCCACACAAATTCGGGTATATTTCCTCTCAATTCTACCTTCCACAACCCTAGACTATTAATGTGAGTAGGCGAATATAAACTTATAGGATAGAGAAAACAATTATTATATTTTCTCTCCTTGTTTTACCTCAAATCCGGGGTATCCGCATGCATTTAATTACACACAGAGGGCAGAGATTACGAAGTTAAAATAGACTAGAAATGCAACCAAGTTTGTGCTAAAAGCAAGTGGAAGGACTTATTTTAAAAAAATACTTTAGTTGTTTAACCTGTCAGATATTCGAGCCGCATCCACCCTTACTGTCACCAGCAAACCAGACAAGTCGATATTGGCGTTTAGTTTGCGTTTTCTACCAATGTGTGTGTTTAAAAAAATAAAAATATCTATATTTTTCCCCTATGTTTGTTATGTGTCGTTAAAAAAGGTTCGACCATATTTCCTCTAAGCCCACGACTTTCAGCTTTAGCCGGCTGAACCTTCATCGTCTTGTATTTCTCCATCCTTCCACTTTACAAGTCTAAACGTGCCTATGGTGAACGCATGACTTGTTTGAATAAAACAGACCACAACTATCCAAAGTGATCCAGGATTGGGTTTTTCTAAGGCTCTTATTATTTTTATTACTATTTGGATATACTTTAACGAGATTTCCAAAACAAGGGTCTATTTCAAGTTACGACTTGCAAATGAACTCAACCTAGAACATTGACATAAAAACTCACACACCCAAACCAAGAGTCGCGAATCTCGAATATCTGGGTCAAATATGGTTCTTACGAGACAGGTTTTTTCCAAGAACATAGCATTTTAAATGTTTTGTTAGATAGTCTGTTATTCAAAATAAAATAAGAAAATTGACTATGTGAAAATGTTGGAGATGGTGTAACCTAAAGTAAAATACACATAAAGCAAACAAAACATTAAATTTAAATAATGCACGTGAAATAGGGGTCTCTAAGTAAATATTTGGTCTATATTAATATCATTATTTGTTATTTTGATTAATAGCATTACGAACTTAAAAGTCAACTGACGCACTTTAAAAAAAAAGTACGCTATCTATCACTAGAGTGGGATAGTTCTCTTCTTTCACCTCATTACACTATCATTATTATTATTATTATTACCGCGTCTTACTACCCGTTCGGATTATACGCACTTACGCTAATGTGTAATGGTAGGGTGATTGTGAGATGAAATGGAGGACCTACAGTTTAACGTGGAATCCGAACCACGGTGGAGGCCTGGCATTCCCCACATTCACAAGATGTCTTGTCAGAGGTGAAGGAAGGGTTTGGTAATCAGATAAATCTGTGCCGGGACCGAGGATTGAACCCCGGCCGCCAGCATAGAAGTCCGACACCTTACCCCTAGACCACCAGGTCACTCACTATCCTTGAGTTATTATTTTGGAAAAATGAAATTGAAATTACAGATGATCTCTAAGCTACTGTAGTCAGGATTTTTTTTTTCTACATTGCGTCTTACTACCCGTTTGGGTTATACGAGTACACTTATGTACTAACTACGCTAACGAAGGCTATATTTATAGGAACTGCATTTGCATTTACGTAGAGGGAGTGTGTAAACTCGTTTTATAAATATCACCCTCAGTATATCCAATCAAGATTCGAACCTCGATCTACCCATCATCAGCAGTATGTCTACTGCTAGAATAGCGCCTTAGACCAGACGGCCACCGATGCGAGTATTTATTCAGAAACAGTGATTCACTTGCTGAAGTGAGGGTATAGACTTGCAAAATTACATACATGGAATATTACAATACTCTATTTAAAATGGTATTATTGTTAATAATAATTGACCCACATATATATTCCTACACTAAAATAAACCTATATTTTCTTCAGCAATAAATTATACCATGATAGTACTATGATCTTATAGTATGATTCCTTTATATTGACGATTTATGTACTCTTTTGGATATCACGGGAATCAAAACCTTTTAAGTCTCCAGCTGTCGCCATGCTTAATCTCGTTTTCCTATTTTAAATTTATTCTTTAATTTAGTTATAATATAATTTTGGTCACCAGGATTTTGTCAATTAGGATTAAGTTAGGTTCTCGCCTCACCCTGTATAATTGGTTAAACAATTTAACAGTACTGAATACAACAACGTGCATCTTTTAGACCTAGTCTTTGTTAATTTCCACCATCCTTTAATAAAGAACAGCTCCCAATTTCTGGTAAATATCAATTTATTTCATTATTCTTTACTTATCGAAATGTATGCACCCCATATCATAAATGAAAATAATATTTCCACAACATAATTAGATTACTTGCATGGTGATTTCTTTATTCTACTCAACGCTATGGCAACCACCGTTTGAGCGTGTGTTTACACAGTTGTCAATGTCAATATAGATGCTGAGAATTTCACTTAGGCAAATGAATATTAATTTTCCCAAATTACTTTTAAAAATTCCCCTAAATTTACCAAATAATTATAATCCACACTTAAATATTATATAAGAAATTTTTTTTCCGAAATTATAAAAACAATTAATAAAAAATTATCTTAATCTTTTTCACTCTTGCTTAAGTTAGTTAAAGAAACTTTACTTATTGATAGTGCCATCCTAATGAACTTAGAGAAACTAGCATCAAGAGCAAACCCAAGGATTTTTAAAAATATGTTACAAATAGTCGTGTGCGTACAGCCTCGCCATGGAATTTCGAAATTAATGTAACATTATTAATAATAATCCTCTTTTAATAGCAAATGAATTTGGAAATTATTTTAGATTGCTGTATATCTCATCTTTACCAGTTAGTGGCCCTGTTCTATTATTCAAATCAATGTGTCCTTGTATCCTAACCAAACTACTTCCTCGACTGTACCTCTTGATATTAAAAATTGAGCTCATCCAGTTGCGCTGAGATGGATGGGAGGAATCCCAAGTTTAATTGTTGAATATTGTGTTAATATCTTCAATCCATTGTTAGCAAATATTTTTGTTAAGTGAAACGTTCCATCAAGCATGGAAAAATTACATAGTCGCTCCCATACATAAAAAGGTGCTAAAACCAATATAGGTAAATGGAACTATTTCTCTATTAAATACTTTCGCTAAAGTATTTGAGAATATAATACATGAACATATGTTTCCCCACCTTGAATACCAACTTTCTAGAAATCAACATGGGTTTGTAAGAAATAAATCTACTGTAATGAACTTAGCAGAATGTCTGAGTCATGTTGCCCCTCAAGTCTCTAATCGAGGTCATTTGATGCCATTTATTTTGATAAGTAAAGCTTTTGATCTTTGTCAACACAGTAATATCCTCTCAAAACTTTAAAATGTTGGTCTATCAGTTTGCTATGTAAATTGGTTTAGGAGTTACTTGCAAAATAGATTTTTAACCATAAAAATTGATTCTAGCACCTCCAATTCTTTTCAGCCATTTGTGGTATCCCCCAAGGCTCAAATTTAACTTTTCTTTTAACGTGCTTATTGATTATATTAGTAGGTATATTCAATCTTCAAACTATTTACGGTTTTCTGATGATCTCAAATTATTCAAAACATAAACTCGCTTACTAATTGTTTAGATTTTCCAATATACATAAATAATATAATGTGGGGAATGCCAGGCCACCACCGTGGTTCGGATTCCATGTTAAACTGTAGGTCCTCCATTTCATCTCACAATCACCCTACCATTACACATTAGCGTAAGTGCGTATAGCCCGAACGGGTAGTAAGATGCGGTGCTAATAATAATAATAATAATAATAATAATAATATAATACGATGGTCTACCGAAAATAGAATATCAATCAATAAATCAAAATCTAAGTTTATTGCTTTCACCAGGAAAACCACCACAATTTTTTCACTTATAAACTTGATATTGATACTATTGAATGCTATCTTTATATTAATAACCTAGGTGTTATATTAGACCATAAGCTCTACTTTCACTATCATGTTGATCACTCTCTTAAATTACTCGGCTTGATAAATTATATCACTTCCTCATTCTCTAAAGTTGACTATATTATAAGTTTGTATTTTACTTTGGTTAGATCCAAACTACGAGTATAATACAATAGTGTGACGTGGAATTCCATCATCTTAACTCACTCTCTCAGATTGGAAAGTGTTCAACGCAAATTTGCCACTGCTTGCCATGAAACATTTTTTTAAGTCTTTACAATGATTATGATAGAATTAGAAACCTCTATTGGGATGCCCTTGTTGTTTTTAATATGTTTAATATTAAAAATTCTTGCCGATACCTTCTAAATGTGGGCATTATTGTGCCTTGTCGCACTTTTAGAAATCCTTAAATATTTTCTATCAGTAAATCTTACAAAATCATCCCTCTCCAGCGTTAACTCTTAGATATCCAAAGTTTGATTTTTAGCATAAAAGAAGAACCAAAATTAGAGTTATTTAATGAACACTCATATCACTCACTAGCAGCTTCTGTTTGTTTATTGTGAACTTTTCTCTACAATTAATTATTTTTACTTAATCATATTTTTTTTCTTGCTTACTTCCTTATTACGTTTTATATATACACCAGTTTGTTTATTGTAATTACCTCTATACAAACATGATGTAATTATTTTTTAATTTCCAAACAATATGTTCTTCTGTATATTCAGTGGTAACTTGTTAGAAATATTTATTGTTGTCTAACCCTTAAATAAAGGAAAATAAAATAAATCCTATTTGGAGTATCTGCTGCTGTAAGATTACTAGACTACATTTCTAGGTAGACCCTGGCATTTTCAGACTACAGTTCTAGGAGGATTCTGAGTCTATCACACTGCAAATTTAGGAGGATTCTTGGTCTATCAGACCGCAGATCTCTTGATCTATCAGACTTAAGATATAGCTTTATCAAACTGAGGAGCTGGTTTTATCAGACTGCAGATCTAGGGAAACCCTTGGTCTATCATACAAAAAGTATAGGAAGTCCCAGACTTTGTCAAACTGTAGGTATGATTTCATTAGACTACAAGTCTGATTGCTCCCTATGTATCTTATAATAAACATTTTTAAAAACATTATAAAATAATATTCCGTAAGGAGTGTAGAATATAGTAAAGGTTAAGACTTATATATATCTTATTATTTAGCACCGCGCCTTACTACCCGTTTGGGTTATACGCTAACTTAGATATATCAATAATTAAATTTTAAAGAAATGTATGGGTTTATATTAACAATTAAAGATATTGTGATATTAGAATTATGTTTGAACTTTATAAAAAGTTAAGTTGCTCGGTGTACATATTAATTGTAACATGTACTACATTAAGAGTCAAATGAAGTAAACTAAAAACATAAAATATTTATTATTGAATGACAATCATTTATAAGTCAAATCATAAGCCAACAATTAATAGAAACATTTGTTTACCGAGATAATTAAAATATAGTGTAGAAGTGTGAATCAATTACAAATGAACACATTGAATGAAACGATATACTATAATTGACCACTTATTTTGAGTGAAGGTAAAAACTAAACATTCAATACATAACTAGTTAAGTTTAAAAGGAGTTAAAATATAGAAACGATTTAAAACACAAGTTAAATGAGTTTAAAAAATTGATGTTTCCGAAAGCAAACTTAGTATTTTTACAGTTATCTAAGCCTTATCTGGAAAATTTAGTCCCTTTACTCCTTTTTTTCGTGTTGCTGTATTGCTGTTAGCTACGAGAACTCTATTTGTCCGACATGTTTCAGTGCTGGTATTAACGCTCCATTATCATGGAGCTGAAATTAAAATTAAAGACTTGCTATAAAATACGGAAAAAGTGAAACTTAAGATAAAATTGCGAAAAAAGAAGAATAGAACTAAATATAATATTGAGTAATGCTACAGTATTTGAAACAAACAAACTTACTTCGCATAGGTGATGACACACAATGTGATACAATGAACTTAAGATGTTAACTGTCTTGGTGTGGTGTGTTGCTGAGTTCAGTAAAATAGAAATACAGTGCTGACAACTTAATTTGAGGTGTAGTTGAATATACGAAGGTATGTAATATTAGGTGGAAGAAAGATGAAAAAATGAAACAATGACCGAAAAACAAAAAATGAAGAATAGATGGATAGGATAAGGGGGGATAAATGGTTCTAATCTTCTCGGCTCCGGCTCGAACGGGCCATTTATCTACGTTGTAAGGTAGAGCAGGAAAGAATGGGTTTAAAGGATTTTGATGTTCTTAGGTAAATATTTTATAAGTGTTAATTAAAATTTGGTTAGATGAGTGTAGTTGTTCGTTAATAATAGATGCATGAAAGAACACGTTTTCTGCTGTGTTTAATTTAGTTCCTTTGTGAGCAAAATATAGGGGTTTCAAACATTGTTCAATAGGTTTTGGTTGGCGGTTTAAGTATTTAAGATGTTCGGCAAATTTTGATTTTGTTTTATTATATTTCAAATCAGAAATGTGTTCTTTGTAACGTGTTTTGAAGTTATCAATTTTACCTATGTAGATGCTGTTTTATTCGCAGGTAAGTTGATAAATGCCATTTTTTTTATATATCGTATTTGTTTAGGTTGCTGTTGAGGTTCTTCTTAATATTATTATTGGTTATGAAGGAAGGTATTTTTTTAATGATATTGGTGCTGCGATGGTTTTCCGGACCAATGTAGTTGAATTTGAGAAATTTTGTACGTTTTGGAGTATTGTTGTTATAATTTTTGATGATAGTGGAGAAATTATCCTAATGTAGTTTCTTTTTTTGGTTTTGCAAAATTTTATAGATGGTTGTTTTTTGCGATTTGTTTGATGATATTGAGTTCAATTTTATAGTTTTGTTGAGAGGGATGTGAAGTAATCGATGGATTATACTGTTAAAAGTGGCGATTTTGTGGGAAATAGGATGGTTTGAGTCGTTGGGTATTATTGCAGCAGTGTGAGTGGGTATCCTGAAAATTGTATATACAAGTTTATTATGACAATTGTTGGTGATGTTGAGGTCTAAATAGTTGATATTGCTATTATTCTCTTTTTCAATGGTGAAGGAGAGATTTGGGTGGATATTATTGATTAAATTGGTAATTGAAGAGATGTATTTATTATCAAAAACAATTAGAATATCATCCACATATCTGCAAAAAAATGTTATGTTGAGTAAATTATTTAAACTGTTAAAGATGATAGGGTCATATTTCTGTAAAAATATTTCAGACATCATGCAGGAGATTGGGGAACCCATTGCCAGTTCATCTTTTAGCAGGTATTATTTGTTATTGAATTGGAAATAACCTGTTTCAGTTACTATTTGTACGAGCAATGTAAATTTGGTCTGTATAATGTTTATTGAAGTTTTTTGCTATTAGGGTTTCATTTATTATATTAATGGTTTCAGAGAAAGGTACATTGGTGTAGAGATTGGATATGTCCAGGGACCTGAATTTTGAATTTTGGTTAAGCTCCATGATTATTGAGCGTTAATACCAGCACCGAAACATGTATGACAAATAGAGTTCCCGTAACTAACAGCAATATATCAACACGTAAAAAAGGAGTAAATAGACAAAATGTTCCGGATAAAGGCTTAGATAACTGTAAAAATACTAAGTTTGCTTTCGGAAACATCAATCTTTTAAACTCATTTAACTTGTGTTTTAAATCGTTTCTATATTTTAACTCCTTTTAAACTTAACTAGTTATGTATTGAATGTTTAGTTTTTACCTTCACTCAAAATAAGTGGTCAATTATAGTATATCGTTTCGTTCAATGTGTTCATTTGTAATTGATTCACACTTCTACACTATATTTTAATTATCTCGGTAAACAAATATTTCTATTAATTGTTGGCTTATGATTTGACTTATAAATGATTGTCATTCAATAATAAATATGTTATGTTTTTAGCTTACTCCATTTGACTCTTAATATAGTACATGTTACAATTAATATGTATACCAAACAACTTAACTTTTTATAAAGTTCAAACACAATTCAAATATCACAATATCTTTTAAAATAATCAGGTTTATCCGACTGATTATCTAAGAAATGCTGGGAATTTCATACTATAGGTCTAGGGAGACCCTGGCTTTATCATATTAAAGGTACAGAGCAGTGGCTCCCAAATCAGCTGAAGTCCCCTTTGGTAGACCATAAAATTCCCACCTTCAATATTGTTTGTTATAGCTAATAAAAAATAATAAAAACTGTTTCATAGTCATTTCTTTATTTGACCCAAAAATCAACCTAGCAGGGACAGCATAATGGTACCAAATAAAATGACTAAAAATGGGTGTGATGTTTTGTCCCGTTTGCTTGCATCAGTTTTTGAATATTGGGTTCTGTATTTGACAGTGAACACCGCAGATCACTTTCCTCTTCAAGTCGGCAAAGCTGTTTAGTTTTTATGAGAGTCAGAGTTGAACATTCGGTGGTGTAACAAGTGAGCATAATGGTAGCTTAGGGGAAGGGCAAATAGGAGAATTTTGGGGAGGGGGAGGGCGAATTCGAGGCTTGAAAATAAACATTTACATGCGCACAAACGTATTTTGTCTAGTCAACTAATAAGTTATATGAACTACAACTGGTACGTAGTTTTACCAATACCACAAGAATATATATGAATATATCTTACTTTGGAAAAAGTCTGTCTTCAATTATTAACTGATTTCTAATGTTATTTGTGCTCAACCCCACTACCCCTTCCCCCGCCAGGGTGGCACGCTCCCGGATTAGGAACCACTGATCTAGGGGGACACATACCATAATCAGATAACAAGAAAACAACTTTAGCTAATATTATTTCTACGTTTGTTACGCCTACGTTTTTTGTTTATGAAACTAGAAAAGAAGAAAAGAGGAACGTCGATTCAGCGAGGATGCTGTGTTTCGGGAATAGAACGACTGTTGGGGGGATCCCTATCATCATAACTCCTCGTTTCTTTCAACTTGCGTTGAAACTACAACTCAGAGCAGGCTCTAAACTCCTAGTTCCCTTTCTGGGTGGTTTCTTTTAAGGTTTTTTTTTAGAAAGTTACCCTAGTTTCCCCTCAGGGGAATCGCACGCCATTACAATACGGGTGTAGGGAGTCTGAACGGTTTTTGTGCGCCATCACCCCAGAATAATATTATTGACTTTGCAGGGAACACCGTTTTTCGTTTCCAATTCCCTTCCTTAGAGAAAGGGAGAAATTATGGGACCTTTGGCTGACCTCTCGGGGTTTTCTAAATGTATTTAGTGTTTGTCTAGGTGGTATCATTGCTACTGCTAATGTTGTTTCGCAGGCCCTAAACATAATTAAAGCGTTGTCAGCACCTGAGACTACCCACTAGCTCACTCATATATTGTCCTATTTAATGTTACTAGAATATTTTTAAATCAGAATCGAGACAGAGTTTCTTATTAGTGGTTTATCCACGACTTAATCTGAATCCCTCAAAATTATCGACAATACTCGGGGTAATTTGTCTCACTACGTGGGTATTATAGTGGCTTGAGCTAGAGTGTGGCGTTTAGTTTTAGGTTGGTTAAGATTAAGTTAGTCTGTAAGTCATGAGAGGAACGTTGTGCTTTAAAAATATGCTGATTAAATATTATGGTTTAGAAATAAAATTTGTGTGCGACGGAATATAACTTATCATTTATTCAGGTCATAAAGTCAGTACATAAAGAAGAGAATAAATATAAATTTTATAAATCATGTCAATAATAAATAAAAATGTTAAAAATGTCAATAAATACAATACAAATATTAGTATTTTCTAATTTCTTGATTAAAAATTCCATGTCATTTTCAGATTTATAAGAAGTCAATTTTTACGGACCTTTATAGAGTAAAGTATAAAGGAGTTAATTGTTTTTAATAAAAATTCTTTCGTGTGAAGTTTTGTCACTGCTGTTTAAAAAATGTATGATTTGAGCTTGATGGGGAAATGTACGAATAATTGGTACAGCAACCCAATGTTTCAGGTATTGTAAGGCCAGAGGATAACTTATCTATTCAAATCAGCTTGCTTAGTTTTTAATTTCGCTTTTTATTATATTAAATGTCTCACTATTTAAATCTTGTAGTTTAATTCCCTTATTCTTAAATATTCCAATAACCCATTTTGGTGGCCACATAGTCTAACACGCTACTCTCGCAGTAGATGACGGGTAGATCGAGTTTCGAATCTCGTTCGGGTGTATTGAGGGTGATTTTTCCAAAATGCTTCCCACCATTCCTCCACGTAAATGCGGGTACACTTCCTCTAAATGTACCCTTCTTAGTTTTTAAAACCATTAGCGTAATTAGTACATAAGCCTGTAACCCGAACGGGTTTTAAGACATAATGAATAAAAAAAGAATTCTACTATTTATTTTGTGCGAAATTCTCTGTTTTATCCAGACACTAAAATTTCCCTTGATTTTCCCGGTTTTCCTGGTTTTCCAAGCGCGTGGAAACCTTTGAAATGCATCATGTGTTTGATTCTCACTATCGTAGATTAGTTTCCAACCAAGTTTTGTCTACCGTGTCTCGCTACCCCCTTAAACTATACGAATTTTAATGACACCAACGGGAATAAGAATGATAAATATATAATTTAAATCAAATGTACCTAAATTTGTGTTTAGGAAAGGGCCATTTAGTCAAACCCACCCTCGGTACAAACAGCCGGAATTTAAGCCTCTATCTCCCTCGTCACCGAAAAATCAGACGCTTTGGCCTATGTGTTGCCCTACGTGTGTTATTATTTATTTATTTATTTATTTATTATTTAGTGCCGCGTCTTACTACCCGTTCAGGCTATACACCTAAGTAATAATTTAGATAATGGGCTAAGGATGAGTAAGGCTAGTTTTATATGAAGTGTACCAGCGTTTACGTGGAGTGAGAGTGAAATATTTTTAGAAAAAAACCTCAGCACACCCGACTGGAATCAAACCCTGATCTCTCCGTCAGCGGTAGACTAGTCTATTGCGAGAGTGATGCCTTAGACCGTGCGGCCACCAAAGAGTGCATTTAAGAAGTTTTAATACGTATGATGTCCTGATTCGAATGGCGTCCGGTCTTGTTCTTATAAAAATAGGCCATTTCTCAAACCATCCTTCTTTCAGCAATATAAATTCCTTAGCATCGCGCTTTGAAGGCCTGGTATTTGTAATTATGCTGTATTACGTGTGTGTGAATGTGGGAATGTTTGGTATCGTAACTTTATCGAAGACACGTCACACTTAAGTGTAAAATAACGAACTTATGGATTAAACAATTTTAACATAACATGGGTTTATTTTTATTAATCGCTAAACTTATAAATATGGACTTTGATAAATCTATACGTCTAATACAGTCCGATTTAGATAGGAAGGAACATTTTTTACCGCTACAGAAATTACTAAAATATTTTTTAATATATTTACATGTCAAGTCTGCAGTGATCCTCAATTATTTTTAAATAGTATCAATATATATAAAATAATACTAATAATTAAAAAAATGCTTTCAACTTTGTCAGAAAAAAGTTTTTATTTTCTTAACTTTCATCCTTAGCATTAATCCTATTATATTATTATTATTATTATTATTATTATTATTATTATTATAAGCACCGCGTCTTACTACCCGTTCGGGTTATACGCACTTACGCTAATGTGCAATGGTAGGGTGAATGTGAGATGAAATGAAGGACCTACAGTTTAACGTGGAATCCAAACCACGGTGGAGACCTGGCATTCCTCACATTCACAAGATGTCTTGTCAGAGGTGAAGGAAGGGTTTGGTAATCAGATAAATCTTTGCCGGGACCGAGGATTGAACCCCGGGCGCCAGCATAGAAGTCTGACACCTTACCCCTAGACCGCCAGGTCACCAATCCTATTATAGAAGCGTGGAAATTTTTACGAAGCATAGCTTACTGCTCACTTTTTGAACTCCAAAATATGTGTGTTATTATTATGTTATTAATTTCTCTCGCCACCTCTGAGAAAAAGTATTGTGATAGTCAAAAAAATTGAGTTCAAGATTTTGATAAAGGTCAACGTTTCATGACCCCCGGAAATCAAAGAAGTATTTGTTTTTTTGCAATTCCATTTGTCTGTATGTCCATCTGTCTGTACTTCGGGCTAAAGCCGAAACTATTCTACGGATTGGCTTAAAATTGATATCTGAGGTATTTCATAAGATCGCACCGAGGGTTTTTTGGAATTAGATATCTAACCGTAAATTTAATGGTAGTTTAATGAAGGGGGAAAAGAGAAAAAAAATATTTTCTCGAAACTCGTTCAAACAATTTTTATTAAATTATATATATATATATATAGTTATCATTATAAACAAGATTTGAATTCTCAATTTCTCGTAAAAATGAATTTGAGGGTAATTTACAGAGGGATAATTTTCATCATTTTCCGAAACAATTTGAGATACTAAATAACTTATCATTGTAAAGTTGTAGTTCTATTAATGATAAAAAATATTTTATATGAAATATATTTTTATATAACAAATAATTCTAAGCTATAAGCAAATATATATAATTTTTAATTCAAGTCTTTGAAAATGAATTTGATCCTTATTAGTCCAGGAATATTGTCGAAAAAAACAGGTAAACCCGGACAAAATTCGGAGAAAGTTGAAAATTTCAGGATCGTCTCAGAATTACATTCCTTACAACATACTTGGCTTTTTTTTAGAATACCCCAAAATTCTAAAAGTCCATAAATACCTACAAATTATTTTACAGCGGGCAAAAATTAGAAGAACGCTGAAAATTTCAGGACTGACTTAGAATTATATACTTAACCACATATAAAAGTCCCTAAAAGTCCGGGGCTTGACTTTAATGGCAGAAGACTTCAAAGCTCAAAAAGTCCATAAGTATTAATACATTATTTTTAAGGTGGGGAAAATGTTATAATAAAGCATAAAATATTAGGATTGACTCAGAATTATATTCTTTACAACATATCAAATGTTCCTTAAAATCCGATGCTTGGATTATTTTTAGAATACCCCAAAGCTCAAAAATTCCATAAGTACCGTATTATAAATTATTTTAAAGCGGAAAAAAATTATAAGAACTCAGAAAATTTCGGGATTGGCTCAGAATTATGTGCTTTACAATATATAGAAAGTCCCTTAAGTTCTCCTAAGCCCTATCCTCTTATAGCTCTTAATAAATTCGTGACCTCCATCCTCCTTCCCCGAAATTATATTCTAGGTACGCTAAGATATATCTTGTGAATCTATCAAGCGTGCAAATAAATCAACAACAGCTATTCAATCGTATTGTTTGTGTAATCCGATCTTGACCTGAGTTCATGCAATTCTTTTCGTATGAACTAGCGCCTAGACCTATGTCTTTGATGAAATATCGATGAGAAAGACGAGGAAATCAGCCCTCACTGAAGTCTTAGAATCTGTTTTTCCTTGCAAAGAAAATGCACAGTGTTTGTTTTAGATGGTTAGTACCTTCTTTATATCATTAATTGGCCGAGACCAGCAAACTACGGGATTATTTGCATGTCATATTCATCTTATATAATTAAACACTTTAAGTGTTCATCAACAGTAGTGTTTGATGGATATTAGGGTTCACCGAACACTAAAACGGAGGAGCAGCAAGTAAACCTCGCTAGATTTAGAAATAGATCTTGACATGGTTGCCACATCCTCTCAAGAAGAGTTTCTAGCAAATTGCAAAAACAAATCACGTTTTATAAAACTGCTAACACTCATCCTACGGAATTGTGGCATCATGGTCCAGTTGGCAAGCGGAGTTGCAGATTGTATTATTGTTTTGACAGCCATTGAGCTATCAGCTGGGCTACATGTAACAGTTATAATCACTGATACAAATATCCTTATCGTGCTAGCTGTGCCTGCACTTTCAAGCAGTAAGCTCTCTCTCCTGATTCATGTAAAAACTGGCAAACCTGATAAGATTCACAATATCATAGAGATCCAAGAAGCTCTAAGTCCTGTTAAAAAAAACCTTCCTCTTTACTCATGCAATGACATATGATATCTGCCCTTTTTAGAAAAGGAAAGAAATTGGCTAAAGACCACCTCCAATATGATAAAGAGCTGTCCAGGAAAGTGCTGATTTTCAATTATCCTTCTGATACTCCTGATGAAGTAGCTTCAGCGAGATAACTGTTTATTTTGTCTCTGTACAAAAAAGAAAACTGCAACTACTTAGACGAGCCGCATTATAATATATATGTCCAAACTGAAGCTCGTTACGCACTGATACTTTCGACATCGCCGTGCTTCCACCTACCAAAGCTGCTGCCCGTCAACACTCACTTAGAGTGTATCTGCAGGTGCAACAGTGGTTATATTATTAAACTGCGGCAATTTATTTTGTTGCGTACATTTTAATTTATTCGATCTAAATTTATATAATATATTTTTAATAAAATTGCAAAATTTCAAATTATTCGTCTTTTTGTGTTAACAGGAGCTTGTTCCTGTCATGACATTTCTCCATCCAGCCCTAGAAAAGCTCTTGCATCTTATCTGTTGTGGCTGAAAGAAAGGTTGCGAATGTAAGAAGAGTGGGCTGGAGTGCTCTGCAATGTGTCGCTGTTCGGGACAAGTGTACAGCAACTCTCCTTCACCGTAAATCAATATGGATAGTGAAGAAAACGTGGACGACCTAATTAATATATTTTGAAAAATAAACTCTAACATTAAATGTATTAATGAGGTGAAAGAATTTTGTGTGTTAACTTTAAGGAATTCACTTGGGGATGAATTTAGCTGGGACACGAGTGAAACTCATTTTTATTTATGCCTTGGAGAATAGTCTACTAGTGCATTTTTTGAACTTTTTGGTCTTCTGCCATAAAAAGCCAAGTCTCGGACTTTAAGGAAATTTTTGATATGTTGTAAGGCATATAATTCTGAGTCAATCCTGAAATTGTCTGTGTTGTTATAATTATTTCTCTCCTTAAAATAATGTTTTAGTACTTATGGAATTTTTGAACTTTGGGGTCTTCTGTCAAAAAATCCAAGCCTCGGAATATTGGGTACATTTGATATGTTGTTAATCATATAATTCTGAGTCGATCCTGAAATCTTCAAAGTTTTTCTAATTTTTGCACGATTTAAAGCATTTGGGGTCTTCTTAAAAAAAAGTCAGGCCTCGGTCTTTAAAGGACTTTTGATATGTTGTAAGGCATATAATTCTGAGCCGATCCTGAAATATTCAGCTTTCTCCCAATTTTATCCGGGCTATTTGCTAATAATCCTGGGCTATATGCTCTTTTGTGGACAAAGATGTTTCTCTTTTCTCAATTTTTCTGTAACAGTGATCCTAGTTTCTAGTGATATACAGTAATTAACAGTGCATATTATTTCATTTAAGATCTTTGGAGTAATTTTCATACAACAATGTAGGCCCTATAGACCTATTATTTCTTTTTTCGCACATCTTAAGAGTTTTTAGTAAATGTCAATTTTAAGATAAAAGCGGGACTAAGTCTGTGCGGTGCACCAAACCATTCAGGCTATTTAAATTAGTACGCCTTGGATGGTCGATCTAGGTTGCAATTTAGAATATATTTTTAATTAAATCATAAACAGGACCATATTATGTATATTAAATGTGGTTCAAATTAAACTTAATTAACAGCAGCAAAAATACTTCATCCTGATCATCCAATTAAATTTTATTGGACGATCATAATGAAGTATTTTTGCATATATTTATATACTTGTCTAGCCAAAATAATGTAAAATATATATATTAGCAATCCCACACGGTATTTCCCGTGAACCCTTCAAACATTTGTTAAAAATAGCTTAATTAAAAATTTAAAATATGGCTTCGAGGTGCATTTGGACACCCTTTCGTTCACCTATGTTACAAATTTCAGGTCTCTGTGTGCCGTAGGTTTGGCTGGGCATCGCACACAAACAAACACACACAGACAAACACTTATTTTTATTACTATTATATATATATATAAATATATATATATAAGTACAAATACTTATTTTTATTACTATTATATATATAAGTACAAAGACTTATTTTTATTACTATTATATATATAATAGTAATAAAAATAAGTGTTTGTGTGTGTTTGTTTGTGTGCGATGCCCAGCCAAACCTACGGCACGCAGAGAACTTAAATTTGTAACATAGGTGAATGAAAGGGTGTCCAAATGCACCTCGCAGCCGTATTTTAAATTAGGCTATTTTTAACTATATATATATATATATATACTTTCACAATTTGAATATATATATACTTTCACATTTTGAATCTGTCAAACAAAAACTTAACGACTTTGGGACACAATCTATCATTGTATCTGACTACATTGTCATCCCTTCTTCGAATTCAAAAAGTCATAAACTCAAGTGAAAACGTTTATATTTCAGTTTTTAATCTGTTCAAGGGCGTTTAGTTGTTTGTGTGTTTGAATAAAAACAAAATGGAATTTCTACCATCACTTACTTGAAATTAGATTAACTTTAAGTGATCTACTTCAGTGGCCGCATGATCTAAGGCGTCACTCTAGTGTTGGACTAAGCATCCAGTGATGGGGAGATTAGGGTTAGAATCCCAGACGCGTGTACTGAGGAGGTTTTTCCAAAATGGTTTTCCACTCTTCCTCCACGTAAATGCAGGTGCACTTCTTATAAACTCAACGTTCCTTGTTCCTAACTCATTAGCTTATTTAGTACATATGCGCATAACCTGATTAGGTAGTAAAATATGGTGTTAAAAACAAAACAAAAACCTTAATTGAGAGAAAAGGTGTGGGTATAAAAATCGACCGTCCAATAAAAATAAAATCTACTGTCTGCCCTAGCCATCATGAGCCTATGGAATTGTATGGGAATTGAGGGGGGGTGGGGTTATCTGGGAAGAGGGGGAGGGGGCCCGGTGGCAAAATGCGCCGGCAGCTCACTTCCTTATTTACGGAGCAAGGGGCGTCGAGATCACAGGATGGAGTGCAGCGAGCTCATGGAGGAACGAGTGAAGGACTTCACAACTCCTCTCTACAAGGAAAAATTGGGTTCAGTTCACCCACAACGGTGAGAACACAGACCAAACGTCATGATCATTTAATCTGGTTTCAATGTAACAGGGAGGTTGCTATTCAATTACCTGCCAGGTGTAAAGAGGGTGTTTTTTTCTATATGGTTTCTCATTCGACTTCTACCCAAATTCAGGTATATTTAATCTAAATTCTAATTATCATAGTTAAAAATTGATAACTTTAATGGTTAGTATGACGCAGTGACAAGAAATAAAATAAACTTGTTGGATCTGATTCTTTCTTGAGTATTAAACAAAAACTTTCTATACAAGGTTTTTTAAACAAATATTAACACTCGAACTACAAACCAACTTAATATTAACGTTTACCATTTAACATGCAACCACTATTATCAATGTTTATTGTTTTGCGGAAGTTTGCAAGATGAGTATTGAACGAGGAACTCCTAGAACTGTGCACGGCTTTACTATCCACTCAGCCATGGTATATTGACAGGAAACGTTATAACTTTCAATACTCACCAAACTTTTATATCAACCCATTTGTGCTGTTCACATATTTACACTAATGGAGTAAGAATTAAATAGAAATAAGCCTAATATAAAGAAAGTGTACCCGCATGTGCTTGAGGGTAGAGAGTGAAATTATTATATTTTAAACTGCTTGGTATACTAGGCCAGGATTTGAACCCAGACTTCTCGTTACCAGTAAACCAGACAATACTAGACTGTCACCTGTCAAGTGTCAAAGTGCGTATGGGTTTTTTTCTGTAGATAAGTTAGTTTTTAAGTAGTGTGATGTTTAATATTTTATTTTTTCAAAAAGTACACATTAAATAATAATTATACATTTTAACACCAAGTATAACTACCCGTTAGGGTTGTACAATTATGTATTAATTACTCAAATGTACTAGAGATTAGGAAGAATAAATTTAGAAGAAGTATACCCGCCTTTGTGAGGAGGAAGAGTTGAAAACCCTTTAGGGAAAACCACCCTCACTACATTCAACCGGAATTGAACCCCGATTTTCCCGTCCTCGTTAGTCTAGTCTATTGTGAGAGTTGTGCCTTAAACCATGCGGCCAGCTAAATGGGTAAATTCTGGTAATAAACAAAATCAACCAAATCAAATTGAACCAGGAACTCTAAGACCTGTGGTGGAACCGTGTTGTGCAAGACCTGTGATCGAAACAGCTCGTTGAGTGGTTCAGTTGTTCCATGGAGAGATGCCCCTCGCAATACTGCTCCCTCATGAGATTGTTTGTGGGGGAGGGGATGTGTGCAAGGTTAGCTAACAACAAACATTACGGGCGGTAGAGGGGGGTATTGTACCTGCTGGTTGGTGACAAGTGTTGGACCCTGACGCTACTCACCACACTGGAGACACAACACGAACAAAGACGCCATCATTTGAATATCTTGATTTAAATCTGTGCTGCGTGTTTTTTTTATTACTGTTGTTTTTACGTTTTAACGTGTGTTCATTGTGTGAGAAA